>JAXBDA010001144.1:30987-60787 GCA_036023075.1 Gaultheria prostrata | reverse complement strand
ACAAATCCGCCCTTGTTAGCCAACGACAGGGTCAGGGCTGTCGTTGGCAAATCCGGGTGAAGCCGGATTTGCACTCCAAACAGTGAAATTAGTCGGGGTGAAGTCGGGGACGAAATTTGGAGCCAAACGCCGGCTAGCTGTGGGACCATGATTTGCAAATCAAGGCAGATGCATATCCGGGTGTATATCCGGCATCCAAACAGGGCCATAGGCCCGACTATTTATGGACATATTTAATCCGGGTGTGCAAATGACCATTCTGCCCCTCCCCCACCCCCACACCCTTCGTCTGGTTCCAAATTTCATCAACCGAAAATCAACAAAAATCAATTCGAGATTTTATCAACCGAAAATCAACAAAAATCAAGTGAGTTTATCAACTGAAATCAACAAAAAATTTCCAGATTTCCAGTCAACTAAAAATTCCCAATTAATGTTGGAACATGTTCAAAAACTGGAGTAAAGCTAGAAAACGCACAAAACCAAACCATAATAATGCAACACATGAGCTAGATTAATATTTTAATCTTTGCGTTTTCCGGCCAAAACTCGAGAAAAATTTCAGATCAACAAAAAAAATACAATCTGAAATTCTTGTGTAGCAAAAATTAACAAAAATTATCAGAAATGCTTGTGCAGTAAAAAAAAAATACCAGATCAACAAAAGAGTTGATCGGACTTGATCGTCCAGAGCAGACCATCGCCGTCGTCTTTTCATCGTCGTTGACATTTGATATCAGTGGATCACTTGGTGCCGAGAGTGAGATTTTTTGACGGGTTGGTTTTAATGGGGTGATTTCAGATCTAGGGAGAGAGAGGAAACGGAGGCGATGGGAGAAAAAGCAAAAGAAGATAGAGAAGAAGAAGATTTGTGGGTGGGGTTAGTGGTGTTCCACTAAAGGGTTTTTGAGTTTTAGTTTTTTAGACCTTTAGTTATAGTTTAAATTTACAATTTGTTCCACTAAAATATTGGTTTTTTGGCAAAAAAATCATAAATTGGTTTTTTGGTTTATCCGTTTTGTCTTTATTAAACAAAAATTTGCATTTATTAGTTTTGCGTCAATTTTTTATGGTTTATTGGTTCCTCTCTTCGAGACGAATCTAACAAGTATGAAATTATAGTGAAAATTAATTATTTTTTGAATAAAGCCAAAATTAAACCAATAAACCACGTATTTTTTGCTTTACTCAAAAAAAAAAATTAGTTTTGACTATGATTTTATACTCTTTAGTTTCGTCTCGTCGAGAGAACCAATAAACCACAAAAATTTGATGCAAAACTAACATTTGCGATTTTTTTTTGAATAAAGACAAAATGAATAAACCAAAAAACAGGTTTAGTGGAATAGAGTGGTTTGGGAGTTAAAACAAAACCAGTTTTTTTTTAGCGAAACACCCCCTTAATGGGTTGATTTTAATTAGAGGTGGCAATCTCAACCTATATATATGGACCCATTCAAACCTGCCCATTTATAACTCACCCAAATTCACCCATATTTAAATATGCGTTGTAATTGGGTCACCCATTTAAACCCATTGATATATGGTTTTAGATTGGTGGGTAATGATTTGATGGGTTCCAACTAAAATGGGTTAGTATTCATTGCCGCCACTATTGTCAGAAGCACCGAGAATGGAAACTATGGAATACGGTGATATGTTTTGATTGCAATGTTTTTTTTTTTTAAAGGCATCAATTCATTCATATTAAAAGCCCGAAGGCAATACAGATTTCATTAGAAGATACAGGGGGAACCAACACTATCAAATCAAAGACACAAGGCACTTACTGCAAATGCAGACCCAACGAAACGAAGGTACTTAAGAACCCGTCGCAGACAAGATATTGAAGAGTCTAACGGGACACCCAGCTCACACCCTAAAAACCTAAGCACAGGAGAAATCTGGGGCCCGCAACTACATCCTCAGTGCCACACCGGCTGAATGTGGCCTGATACACTAACACGCAACCACAAACACAGGATGCCACTCCGATGGCGAACCCTCGCTGACACGTAGGGCTTTGGCCTAAAGGAAATCACGCCGGCAGCACACTGTGAATTTCCCCGCGGCCACGGTGGGCAAGATGTCATCCGAGCAAACAAACCACAAATCCATAAACAACCACAACGCAGCCGCCAGTGACAAGGCAATTGGCGACTGGGATCTACCCCTGCTGATCCAAGCAGAAAACAGACTATACAAGCAAAATTAAACAGCAAAAAAAAAGAAAGAAAACACCTCAACAAAACCCAACAAACTAAGACAACCCGAGTTACCCACATGAGAGTTAACATCGAGCCAGCCGAGTCACACCGAGTTAAGCCGAGTCGCATCTCTGGGTCCAAGATTCAAGCACCACCACTGCAGCGGGCAACGGTTGAAGCGTTATTTTTCAAAGGGGGCCAAAACCACCCTAAAACGTCATCTCCTAGATAGATCATATCTAACCCAAAACCGAGATGAGGCCGACGAAGGTTGGGGTTGAGCGGTGAGATGGTGAGGCAGTGAGGCGTAATGGAGGAGGGGAGGTGGGGTAGGTGTGGCGGCAGAGGGTTGGAGTTGGCGGCAAGGAGGAAGGTATGAAGGGGAGACGAGGGTTTTTGGGGTGGAGGTGAAGGGCCAGAAGAGACCGGACAAGGAGATGATGATGGGTGGTCGGCGGGGAAGTGAGGGTGTGGAGGGGAGGTGAGGTCTAGGGCCGGCTACCCCACCCCCCTGAAGAGAACTAGGCGAGAAGGGAAAGGAGAGTGGGTGAGGCGACTAGATGGAGAGGTGGAGGAGGCCGGATGGGGAGGGGGCGGTGCCGGCAAGAAAGGGTAGAGAAAACCCTAGGAAAATCTAACTTTCTAGAGAGAGACTCTCTAGGGCAGTAGCAGGCCCCTATTCCATCGTATCGTGATAATGCCTTTTTTTAATGGTAATTCAACATAAACAACGAAATGTTTTGTTTTGTTCCAACTAAAATGGACAAATCAGAGTGTCAATTGCTCTCTCTCTCTCTCTCTCTCCTCTTTGATATCAACTAAACAGTTTACAATTGCTTTGTCTTTCTATCTCTCTCCTCTTTGATATTAACGCTGATCAACATGGGTTCTTCCTCTCTCTGCCTAAAATCGAAATTGAAATCACTATAGCCAAAATCAAACAAGACAATAAAAAATGCATCGAATTTGTTTTATTTTTTGTAATAGTCGACTAGTGATATGTTTTGTTTTTTTAAAAAATAATAATAATAATTTCATATCGGACTATATCTGGTGAGTACTATGTGGTTATATAGAACCCGTGACTTTCAATTTTTGAGAATGATGTCCAATTAATATCATCAAATTGGGAAAACCAAACATAAACGGGTTGGGTTGGGTTGCGTTGGGTTGGGTTGGGTCTAGGGAGACCCATGTTCGACCCAACCCATATTCAACCCGCCAACTATTAGCCCATATTTGACCCACCCATATTCAAACCATGACCCATTTCAATCCGCCAAAACCCGCCCATTTGCCACCTCTAATTTTAATGGATTGCTTCATATATTCATTTTTCTAAAAATTAACAGTTTATTTTAAAGGTTTATTTTTCTAAATTACACTTGAAAAAATTAATTTTTTTACCTACATAATTTATTTAATGCACAAGGACAATTGTGTCTTTTGACACTGTTTTACATCATCTACCCAATATTATCCCCCATTCTTACAAAATCATCCAAACCAAGTACTAATTTATCCACCCTTCATAAACATCACATCATTGTGGGTCCACCCTCCATATCTAATACCCCTACTTATAAAGACCTAGAAATTTGTATATTTTGTTATTATTGGAGTTGGGGAGCTGTGGGGAAATGTTTTAAAAGGTTAACTTAGGGATTCTTGTGAAATAAATTTAATTTTAAAAATTATTGGTGACTCGAGCTTCACTATTACGATTGTGGAACCCGAATCAACTCGATATTGTTACTTGGCGAGAGCATCGTAATGTGTGCCCAACTTTTGAATTTTTCTTTAAAAAATCTGGGCACACGGTGACGTTGCCCACGATTTTCTAAGTCAGTACGAATATTTTGGTATTTTTCTGAGATCAAAGTCCGGACAGTTCGAACACCGCTCGAAGCAAATTGTACTGCCTTAACCTCCCTCGTTTTGTGTGGGCACGCCTAACCTACTCTTTCTCCCATGTGTCCCCTTTTGACTTTTGTCCCCTCTTTCCCCTTTTGTCTCTGGAAAAAAATCAGAGAGAGAGAGAGAGAGAGAGAACACCGGCTGCCGCCATCCGGCCACCTTCACCACCATTTCCAATCATCATCTCCACCCCCAACTTCATCTCTGCAAGTATAGCTCCTATCTCCCTCGTTTTTATCGTTTTTAATCGAAATGTATCTATACTTGTATATACGGCAGAATTCGTACAGCAAATTGGGTCACCGTTTTTGGTCGATTTCTCCTTCTTAAACTGTTAATTAGGTTTCGGTCCCTTCTGATGTTTCAAATTTCACTCAAAGCCCTTTCTTTTGCCGCTGGAATCAGCCAAATCCGTTGAGAATTCGATTTACTATGAATTTTTGAAATCTGGTTTGCAAGCTGTAAAACTATTCTGGGACAGATTCGTGTAGCCTCTGTATTTGCTTGTTTTCTCACCTTTGGAGTACGAATTGGACCTTGATCCTCTCTTAACTTGTGAACTTCATTTCACTACGAAACTTTTGACACAAGAATCTCTCCAAAATATTAAGAACTCGATTTATGGTGATTTTTCGAAGTCAGACTGTCCTGAGATGTTTTCTACTTGTAATCAGCCACTTGTTTGGCTTGCCGTGGTTAATCTATTTGGAGTTTTGGGTTTCAATCATTTTCTGGAAATACTACTTGGTGTTATCTATCTTTGAAAATTGGTTTCACCCTTTTTGAACCCCAAATGAGTTAGTGATGCTTTTTATAAACAAGAGACAAGTTGCTGTCTCTATTTTCTGCAGGGGATTGATTTTGTATGAAATTTTAAGTATGGAATTTTAAGGGCATCAAACGAACTTGAAATGTTCTGATTTTTTGACTGATTACTCTAATTGGTAACTAGTATGAGTGTGACTTTTTGTGGATATAGGTTCTTTGAAAGAAATGGGTCAAACCTAACATGTTTTGGATGCTTGTTTTTCCTCCTTATGAGCTGTCTACTTTGAAATAAGCCAATTTCCTCCACAAATCATATTTTTTAATGCTTCTTGTTTGAGAAGCTAGAAAAATGTCTTATCTTTTTAACTCAACTGGTCTCGCCTGATTTGATGAAGTTTTGGGTGAGTTATGCCCATTTTACGATGGCTGGTCTGTTCGGGACCAGCACTGTTATTTCTCTTAAAAGTGCATAATATAGACTCCCATTTGGAAACCCGAGAGTACCGTTGGCTTCCTGACGAAATTTTGCATAAACGGTGGAAAGGATAAGTTTACAAATTGTATTTTCTATGTTATATGGATTTTCAAACGAAGAGAACGCTGGCTGATCTCTGGGCAGATTAGGCGTAAGGGTATCCTAGACTAAATCGAGTCCCGTACCCATGAATACATCGAGTACTCGTGTCGGCGGTATTATGTTTGATTTGTAGTACTTATAGCAAGTACTAAGAGTTGGATTTGTTAATATTAGGCCCGGAGTTCAAGGACCCTTAGCTTGTGTTTTTAGCAAAGGTGTCGTGACATGCTGCAACAATGGATCCGAGGTAGTTAAATCTGCCTCCCTAAGTATAAATATGTTGAATGTGCATATAAATGGATAATGTTGCATTTAAATGTTATGTGTATGATCTGCCGGAATATATTGTGTGGAATCTAAAAGATATTTCTTGTATTTCGTTAATACTGTCCGTTCGTGTTCCTTATGCATTGTGTAAAATTTGTTTACGACATGTTTGTGTGTTGATTTACATGACTCCTTATTACCGTTCTCATATGACTCTTCTGTATCGGCTAAAATGTTATTATTGTTAGAGTTGTTGTTGATGGTTAGAAAGGACAACTAGGTTCACTAGGTTGGGGTACCGACTTAGACGATCACCTAGACGTTTTAGGTAAAGAAAATGGAAAGTTTGATTAATCGAAGTAGCTTTCACTATGATTGGAGATTGTTATTGAATCAATTTATTGTTCCTTATTGTTGTACGTTTCCTTTGTATCGAGCTGTGTATTATATGCAAAGTTATGGGTTGAGGTAGTGGTTTTTCCGATGGGCGTTATCGCTCATGGTGTTGCACTTGTGTGACCCTGACATAATATCACGATGTTACTCTGCGACTCTGACGTATTATGCCAGGCTTTAGAGTTGAACAGGCTCTGGCTTTTCATGCCAGTTAGTGAAGATGGGACGGGAGGGCCATGCCAGGAATGTGAGGTCATGATGACGGAAGAAGGATTTGTCGAGCGTTGGTAGATGCTTTTACCCATAGTTGCTTTGTTATTTATTTTTTATTTGTTTAGTATTTTGAAATCGTGACGTAAGGATGTTTTGGTAAAGTTACAGTTGGGTTTCTAAACGTCGAAATGTGATTTGAATCTACAGGGCTTTAATTTTTAATTGTCTCCATAAATGAAAAAAAAAGAAATCAAATTTAAAAATGTATTTAAATTGTATTTTGATATTTCCGAAAAATCGGGGCGTGACACTACTATTTAATCCACCCTCCATATGTAATCCCCCAAAAACTAATCCCCCATCCAAACGGGCCGTAGTACTATTGAAGGCTGTGTAAACTGTGTTTGATAACCAAGGCTGCCTAGCGAGCAATTTTGCAGTAGTCAGTACCTAGTGGTACCCAATCGGCGCATCTCGGCCGTCCATTTTGGCTTTGCACGGTCCGGATTTGGAGAGAGAAAAAGGGGAGAGAAAGAGGAGAGAGAGTGAGGAGAGAGGGTATTTTAATCTCGGCCATCCAATACACTTTTGGACGGTTCGGATGCAACATTTGGGTACCACGTAGGCTCGACCACGTGGTACCCGGTAGGTACCCAAAAAAATTTCCTGCCTAGCGGTTATTTTCTAATTCTCCCACAAGCGAAATCAGAGTTCGAGCCTCGGCAGAGGCGTTTGGGGTTTAGACCTATGGATAGCTTCTAGGCCCCCTCTAGACTAACTCACTAACTCCCCGTTTTAACCCCCACGTACATCGAATGACAAAAAAAATCTGTGTTTGATACCTAGGGAAAAGAAAGGAAAAGAATATAAAATAAAATAAGAGAGAGAAAAAGAAGAAAAGATTGAAGAGAGTTAAGAGGAAATTTTTTAATTAAAATAATTTAGTTTAGTTAATTTTTCTCTCCTTTTCCTCTCAACCTCAAACAAAAGCAGAGGGATTTTTTTTTATCTTCCTTTTCTTTTCTTTCTTTTCATAGGTAACAAACAAAGCTGAAGAAAAGAAAGGGGAAATCCTGTTCGGGTGTGGGACGTCGTTTTGGTCTATTGTGGCCTCCTGTTATGTATGTATCACACATAGTATCACTATTGCTTATGAAAGGTGAGGGAAGAGAAGGGAAAACAGAAAGTAAAGGAAGAGAAGAAAAATGGGAGAAGATAAGGGGGGAAATTTTACTATTTCTATAACTCTATTTAGTCGTTTTCTCTCCGACCAAACAAGGGAAGAGAAATTTTTAAACTTTCTCTCTCTTTCTCTTCCTTTCTTCATTTTCCAAACAAAGCCTTGGGTTTTGCGAAGTGCCTCTTTGTTGAAATAATCTTGGAAAGGAGAATTTTTTGCGTGCAAATTGGTATCGCACACTGGTGCACAAGCGACGATCCAAATTTCTCCTTCCCTCTCTCCTCTTGCTCTTTTTTAGCATCTGAACTGTTCAAAATACTTTTGGATAGTCAAGATGCGTGATAGGTATTGTCACATACTTTCTGTTCGACATCCAAGTTTTTCTCGATTGAAAGAGAAAGGAGGTTTGCCATAGGTACCGATCAAAATACACCAATGATGCACAGATCACCGCATGGGACCCACTTATGATATTGAACCAATAATTCAAACCGTTCATTAATTTTAAAATATTTCTTCGAATTGCTTTACAAAAAATCATCTCAATCGGATAAATGTAAGTGTTTGATTCAATCTACCATTTTTTCTTTTAGAATCCATGAACCTATATTCCTGAATGAAACATTGGTAGATTAGAGCAAACATTTACGTTTATTTGATTGAGCTGATTATTCGTGTAGACACTCGAAAAAATATTTTAAAGTTAACAAAGGGTTTAAATCATTTGTGAGGGACCCACAAGTGGCCACACATGGCAATCTGTGTACCATTGTTGCATTTTGATCGGTACCCATAGGATTCTCGGAAAGGGGAATTACAAGACAAGAAAAAGTATTACAAAAAAAAAAAAAAACAAAGTCGGGGGTAGTTTCCAAAATAAGTACTCCTACTTGACTAAAAATAATTTTTGAATTTTGTTTTTATTTAATTTTTTTTTGGCGTTTGTTAGTTTTTTGTCAAACTTTTATGGATTATTAGTTCGTCTCGATTAGAAGAATTGAAAAAGTAAAATTATGAATTTTACCCATTCTCTTAAAAAAAAAATTGTTTTGCTTCAACTTTTATCACTTTTAACACTTACATTCCTCAAAACAATTAGGTAAAAGTCATACTAATTTTTAACATTTCTAATTTCTCTAGTTGAAGGGAAGCCATAATTTACAAAAAAAATTGACGCAATACTAACAAATGTAAAAAATATTCGAATAGAGACAAAATCCAAAATTTCTATAATTTTTTTCGTCGAGATGAATGATTAATTAACGCAAATCTAACATTTTAAATTTAATCAAGGAAACTAAATTGAGCCAATAAACAAATTAGTCCAAAAGTACCTCAATCCCTGATTAATCTTTTTCATTTACATGCATGGATTGCAATTAAAATTGGTGAAATTACATGTAACTGATATCCTAGAGTTTGGAACTCCATATAAATAGAAAAAGACAAGTCCTGAAAAGAGCTTGATCTTCTCCTATTAAGTAATCAAAATGCATTGAGGTAAATTTGCTAATAGAAATAACCCATCCATGGGCGTCAGAGAGCTTCTTGTCCATCTATACACTTTTGGTGACCAATCTCTATACCAGCACAGCTGCACATTCAATACTTTGCCAATTGTGAAATTTTATTAGTTCTTTGAATCATTTCTTTTACCTTCCCTTCAAAAATATAAGGACCAAACAAGATTCATCTTCGAATTGATTGGGTTGCCGGCCTTGATGCTAAAGGTATTCCATTTCTTTATCAAATTTGGGAGCTGTGAATTTCTCTTTGTTAGAAGATTGGCAAATACGGTGGCCCATAATTCTGGTTATCTGGTATTCAAACTTGGAAAAGCAGATTTCCTTATTGGTTATTGTCCCTTGTAGGGAAAAAATAACCATCTTTCTAAGGCACTGCCTTGGTTTCTTATCAATATATAAAATCTACTTTTCAACTTTTCATTTTCAATTTTTTGGGAGTCAACTTTTCATTTTGAATTTAGGAGGAGTGTTTGGGAGAAATGTGCAGAATGTATTTTGCAAGTAGATAATGTGAGTGGAGAATATGAAAAGTAACTCAATACCTCTTTTTTACTTCTCTTCTCTAAAGTGAAAAACCAAGAACTTATTCTCCAAAAATCTGTTTTGGGGAACAACTCACAAACACCCAAAATGTGATAAGTAAAAATGAAAAATACAAAAAATGGGTGGCCAAACACTCTCGGAGTACTATTTTTTTTTAAAAATGAAAACAAGATTCGTCTTGCTTCTGTGAAGGGACAAGACATCCCTGCCCGCCTATGGGCCCCAAAGGCTCAAGTGTGGATTCCATCTGTTGTTGGGAAAAAATGGGACTAGGTAATTACTCCCTCCGTCCGGATTTGTTGGTCCGTTTTGGGGATTTCAATTTTTTTTTTATTACTTTTTTTCCATTACTTTTTGTGTAAATCTTCCATACTTTACCCTTTAACTTTTGGAAATGGACAAACATTTTCGGACTGAAAAAAATATGTTTGTGGACCAACAAATCCGGACGGAGGGAGTAATAATTACGCAACAGTGAAAGGTTGATTTTTCTTTCCAAAAAGGTGAAAGGTAGATTTTCCCCCTTTTTTTTTCATTCAAAAGTAGGGGGAGTGAGTTAGGCCCGATTTGGCAAAAAAAAAATAATCTAGAGGGGGCCTAGAAGCTATCCATAGCCCTAAATCTCAAACTCCTCTGCCGAGACTCGAACTCTGATTTCACTTGTGGGAGAATCAGAAAATAACCGCTAGGCAGGAATTTTTTTTGGGTATCTACCGGGTACCACGTGGCTCCAAACGTTGCATCCGAACCGTCCAAAAGTGTATTGGACGGCCGAGATTAAAATACCCTCTCTCCTCACTCTCTCTCCAAATCCGGACCGTGCAAAGCCAAAATAGATGGCCGAGATGCGCCGATTAGGTATCACTAGGTACTGACTACTGAAAAATTGCTCACTAGGCAGCCTTGGTTATCAAACACAGTTTACACAGCCTTCAGTAGTACTTAACGGCCCGATTGGATGCCGGATTATTTTTAGGGGTATTATATATGGAGGGAGTATAAAATAGTAGGGGTAATATATATGGAGGGTGGCCCCACAGTGATGTGACATTTATGGAAGGGGATTAAATAATACTTGGTTTGGATGGTTTTGTAAGAAGAGGGACTGAGTTTGGATGGATGGTGTAAAAAGCTGCCAAAAGACGTATTTGCCCTTATGCATATTCGTATTAGTTATGTGTTTTTTAATTAGATAAATCCAATAATTAATCTATTTATTATTGAAATTCAATAACTAATTAAGCTATAATATTAATTGGTAATTAAATTTTATTATTAATTGTTTTATTATAAAAATTAATTTAGATGTTTACTCTTTTTTTAAAGATCTTCACAACACTAGTGGTGTAAAACATAAAGATCTAAATAAATGTGCATTATTCAGACCACAATTTTTTTTAAAAATTATATCGAATTAAAGATCTCTATTAGTAGTTTAATCTGGTGCAAAACAAATAAAAAAATTATACGCGAAAGTTTTTTATTTTTTTATTCGAAGGATATTGCAAAGCAACTCAACATGCCAACAAGCTAAAAATGTAAAAAGTATATAATTTTTTTTTGTTTTTTTGTATCGAATTAAAGATCTCTATTAGTAGTTTAATTTGGTGCAAAAAAATAAAAAACTATACGCGGAAGTACTTTATTTTTTGATCCGAAGAATGTTGCAAAGCAAAAAAAGCCCAAATTACACACTAGCAGCAAACAGTAGCAAAATGGGGTGCGGTGGGGGTATTAATTGGGGTAGGAAGGTAATTTTAGCAGAGGTATTAGGGGTCCGGGTGATAAATAACACCCCTCCCATTTTTCCTCCCAAACCATTCCATAATGGTGGGTTCGGGCTTACTATTACCCCCAAGTTTATTACCCCTACAAGACCTCATCCAAACGGGCCGTCAGGGTCAAGGGTATAGAGAAAGTTAAACATATCACATCCAGACTTCTTTTTTTCATCTATCTCTCTCTCTTCCTTTGCATGTATCTACTAGTATTTCTTTGTTGAGGTTCTTCTTAACAACAGCATAAGACTTCTGATTTAAGGTATCTATAGTGACTTAAGTCACTATATCCCTGTACTGACCCCAATTATGAGCCCTCTATAATTATATTTGTAATCGGAACCGTATAATTTATCGGGAATATTGAGTAGATTATTCATGTATAAAATCAAATTAATTGGATATTGGTAGCCACATGTTCGGATAGCATTTATGTAGATGGCCAATATCATTTAGAGAATACACGGTAAGACAAATTCGTCTCAATTGTGTGTCTACCAATTTTCGATGATCATATATACACATTATGTACTCAACATTCTTGAAAAAATGAACGGTTCCGATCCCAAGTAAAAATTTCAAAAGACCCACAATTGAGATCACTACGGAAATGTACTGACTTGGCTCTCTACGGGAACTCAAGTCCGAGTACATCATGCTACTTGATACTTTCGGCAGTTAGCAACCATTGGAAGCCACATTTGATTTGGATAAACTCCCATACCTTCATTGTTTTTTTTGCTTTTTTTGGACATGCTATACTTGGGATTGGGTTGCTTGGACCTTTTACTCTTCTTCTAATGATTTTGGTTTTAACTAGATTCGAGATTGCTTCAATTGAATAACCTTGAAGTTAATGGTCATGCAAACCTCTAGTAATTTGAGATTTTTTTTTTGTTTTTTGTTAACCGAACTACAAACTCAAGAGATTAGAACTTTACTATAACAAATTAAAGAAAAAAGACTAAAATAGGGCTGATCGACCTTGTAATTACCGCATATATAAACCCACTAAATAACAAGGACCAAGGCAAGGGTTTTAAATTACTATATTGTACAGCACAAAGGTAAAACGGATCCGGATCCTCTATGAGGATTTCCCTGTAAGGATCTTGTGAGGGTTTTGTTGTGGGTTTGACAACACACCAAAAATAAGATCCAATGGCTCACAGCCCCCCTTCCTTTTATCTAAATCAAAACGACGTCGTTTCATAAGGAAAAAAAAATTAACGGAGACTAACGGAGTTAAAAGCCCCTAAACTGATGTATTCTTCACGTTTTCTTCTTCTTCTTCGTTCCTTTTTGCATTAGCTTCTGTTTTTATGTGGTATGCTAGTAAAAATTAAAAGTTCTCACCGTATCGTGCATAAATAAGTGGATAGCCACAGTATTAAAAGTTCTCATCATATTACCCCTAATATGACATTTGCCTTTTTTTTTTCTTTGTGTCATTCATCATTCCTAATCTATTTACATGGGGGAGGGGAATGAGATTCGATCCCGAAATTTGTGTAGGGCATCCAAAAACTTTACCGCATGAGCTAACCACCACTTTCTCTCTTCTGGTGCTGCTTGATTGATTTTTTTAGTGGTAGTAGCTATTTGTAGGGCATATTATGTCTAGTTCGTCAAAATTTCCTAGGTGGTATCGCTCATTCATGCTAAGCACGTTGTCACGCACATGACTTTGAATGTGAAGTGTAAGCTCTAATTTATGTGATTCAGATCACAAGAATACTGAGTACACGGTCATTTAATTTTTTTTTCAAAATTCATTAGGTATTCAGGATCCTAAATTTTGAAAATTAGATCGATTGTTTTACAGTTATCTCATTCAAATGATTTTTTACAAGACTACCCAAAAATAGAATCTAACAATCTCGGAAAAAATTGAGTAAAGGAAAAAAAAATTAAGCCAACGGTTTGAAGAATGAAAAAAAGAGTGAAGAAGAAGAAAACGTCAATTTAGGGACTTTTAACTCCGTTAGTTTTTTTTTCTTATGAAACGACGTCGTTTTGATTTAGATAAAAGGAAGGGGGATTGTGAGCCATTGGATCTATTTTTTGGTGTGTTGTCAAACCCACAACAAAACCCTCACAAGATCCTCACAGAGAAATCCTCAGAGGATCCGGATCCAGGTAAAACAATTGCTAATTTAAAACCCTGATCTGTAGCAGTTTCAAAACCCTTTAATTACTATAAATGCAACTTCTTTCAATGAAAAGTCCTTCTTGTTGACTTTCTCACACCCTAATTCGGAAAAAACATAGGAATTTGCTCTGGAAAAACCAATGGTTTATGCAGATTCAAACCAAAATATAGCGTAGACCGCCTCGAGATCAAACCAGAACCACACATTGATTTTTCTGTCCAATTTTTTCGACATTCTTTCCTTTGTATATAGCATTGCCCCACCCTGATTCGATTGCCTCATTAAAACCTTTAGCTTCTTCCGATTCCGAAAGAAGAGATTGTTGAGCCAGAGATATGGACATCAAGGGAGAAGGTGGTGCTGCTACAACAATTGCTCATGAGGCAGCCCTAGAAGAACAAAGGCAACCCCTATTGGAAAACCGACCACCGATCTCCGAAAAATCGGCCAAATCCCCGGCACAAAAGGCCCTTCGGAAAACCTTCAAAATCTCGAGTCACCTCTCCAACCTCCTCCCAACAGGCTCAGTCCTCGCGTTCCAAATCCTCTCTCCGGTATTCACCCACCAGGGAAGATGCCGAACCTACACGAGCCAAACCCTAACCCTAACCCTAATCTCCCTCTGCGGGATTTCGTGCTTCCTCCTTTGCCTCACCGACAGCTTCAGGGACGAAAGGGGCAAAGTCCGGTATGGGCTGGCCACGTTTGGTGGGCTGTGGGTTATGGATGGGAGTGTTTCACCAGGGGAGGAGGATAAATACCGGCTGAAATTCGTGGATTTCTTCCACGCGTTGCTGTCGATTGTTGTGTTTATTGCGGTCGCGTTGTTTGATCAGAATGTGGTTAAGTGCTTCGTTCCGAATCCCTCCGAAGAAGCCCAGGAGCTCCTCGCGACTTTGCCTATCGCGGTTGGGGTGCTATGCAGCCTGCTTTTCGTCGCATTTCCAACGAAGCGACATGGAATTGGATTTCCTCTCTCTCGTCAATAAATGATGAATTGCATCATTTATATCGAAATATGAACAGGACCAACAATTTAGGACAGAGGGAGTAGAATTTTATTTATTCCATCTTCCGATCTCATTTTCTTCTTTGATTTTTCTTTCTAATTTTTCGCTGTTTGTGTTGTATTTCGATGAAATGTGAATTGTTTTCATTCATTTTGTGTGGCTGCTGGAGATTAATTAATCGGGATGAGGGTTTGAATTCATTGGTATCTACGTAAGCTATTTCAATGGACGTTATGAGAGGTGTTAAAAGACTATATGAAATGTAACTGTATGCAATATGCATCCTTTTCATAATTATTTTGCATTCAAATAATTATTAGCAAGTTGAAATAACATCAGAATTGGACAAAATACATTAAATGTTTTTTTCTTTTCTGAGAGTATACAAATATCACAGACAAATTACATCAAACGTATTTACCCAAAAAATAATAATTAATTACATCAAACATGACAACCATGAGTTTGAAAAAACTCCAATTATTAACACGGATTTACTACAAAAACAATTACCAAAATCAATAACCCCAAGGTAAGTAGAATAGCGGACATGGCGCAGTAGTAAAACGGACCCATTGTGGTATGTAGGTCATGGGTCCGATTCTCAAGAATAGCCTCTCTACTTGTAGGTATATATAAGATAAGACTAATAGACTATGTACAACTTTTCCCCATAACTCGCATATACGGTAGCTTTGTGCACTTGGTACACCCCTAAGAACATCTTCAACAGCCTCAACATCATTCTCAACATATTGCCTACAAAATGTACCATATATTGATATAGTTAGTCCAAAAAATATCACCATGGCCCAATTGGCTAAAAAAAAAAACAAAAACCCAGAATCGTCTTCCACTTGGCGGGCGCGTGCGCCACACTCGCGAGATTAGATCTAACTCACCGGCGCATGCGACGTCACCGGAGCTCCATCGGTGACGAATCTTGCACCAATCGAGTCGTCTCGATTAGGGCTACATTGTGGGTGTCTCAAAACGATTTTAGCGTGATTATTCCGACGACCCATTTTTTTCCGGCGAGAGGGGGGGGGGGGGGGATTCTCGCCAGTTTGGCCATACCGCGACTGCTATGGCGAGGTACTGTAGCACAAACTGGTTTGCCGAAGAGATTGCTGAAGCTGCTGGGCCTTCGTTTTCACCCCATAGCTCGCCAACTTAGTCTCGCTGGAGCAATGGCGAGACCATTGAAGATGCTCTAATATCCCCAAATACAACCCGCAAATGTGCCCCTAACAAAAGGGGAGAGAGAATCAAATTAGTTATTGGCTACTTTTTCCTCTACGTCCATATTTAAGGAAATCTTAACAATTCTGTTTGCGCAATTGTACGTCCTCTTCTATTGGTGCCAAAATAATTTGTTGTTAATTAGTAAAAGCGTAATGATTTACTCAGTTTTCTTCCCATTGGTGTTTAAAATGTGTGACCAGTGTCACGATATTTGCATCGATGCACAACTCCAAATATTTTCACTAGTTATACAAATTTCTCGCCAAAAAAATCTTCAAGATTGGCCCATGCAAGTTCTTTGAGTGGGCACAATTTAAAAATTCTTACCTACGCTTCGAAAATTCATAAACTAAAATGTTTAGTACTATCAATCACTTTTTGGTCCATGCAAATAGAATTAACGCGGCAAATGACCTTGTTCGTTTTGGATTTTGAGACAGGTTTCTTCAATTATTACTCACATCTCTCTCCAAGTATTATCTTTATTTTTAATTATTATTCTCATTTCTCTTTATACATTTCTCCAATCAATACCCCATATTTTCAATTATTATCTTCATTTCTCACTCCAATCATTACCCAAAAACTAAATACAAAACTCAAGCCAAACAAGGTCAGTCTCGCCTCAAGCCAAAACAGAAAAATAAAAATATATACTTAAGTAATCTTTCTCCTCTTTCTTTTCAAATAACTGTATGCATTAATTAAAGAACTGGAAATTCTGTAGTGAGGTGTCTCACTTCAGGGTTGTAGTGCGGCATCTGAGCCGTTAATCTCAGACTATTGATTACAGAGATTAACGAGTCCGGCATCACATTACAAGATTATAGAGCGACGCCACATTATAGGATCTTGGGTTCCGTTAATAAATAACTGTCGCACTTCATTTACGTTTTTTTAACTTTTTTTCAAGGTCAAGAATGGGAATCAATAATGTTGATCGGAAACTTATTTCAAGGTCAAGAAAATAAGTGTCGTACTTCATTTACGGTTTTTACTTTTTTTTAAACATCCTTTTCATATGGAGTAATTTGCTGTTTCAAAAATAAACTAATTTGCGGTAGGCCTCCCAATAGAAGCTGGCCGGCCCATGTGATTTGGGCTTCCTGAGGCCTTCTCATATATCCCGGGGCCTTTCCTGCATGAGGATACTAAAAATATTCACGGTTTTTATTAAGTTCATCATTTTGCTCTACCAGAGACGTCTAAAATGTCTATAAAACAAATATAAAAAGGAAAAAAAATAACAATTAAAGGTGAGAAAAGCTTAAACATTCAACTGTGCTGACTTTATTGTTCGTTTGAACTTATTTTAACCTCAACCGATATTTTTACACTCCACATATTCCTCTCGTGGATAGCAACGATTAATTTTTTTTTAAAAATCACAAGAAAAGTAAAACAAAAAAATCAATAAATATAAGGGAAATTTGTCTTTTAGATTGAAGTTCTTCTACGGGAGATATAGGTCCAGTGTTCAACTTGATGCGGTGAAAAAGCAGTGACGGCTCCAGAAATTTTATATAGGGTGTTCAACATTTACCTTAATTTTACTAGCTTAACTAACTAGTATATACATACAAAATTTTCATATATTGGTTCAGGTAAGATGTCACAATTTTTCTTGGCGAATTGTATGTTATTGGGTCAAATAAAATTAAATCGAGGGAAGAATTTAGACTTTAGTTGGTTGTGTGGAAACTCTATATCCATCTCAAAACCAATTGGCAATGAGTAGAGAGGTCCCAGCATATATTAAGTGATCATCCATTCATCTCCTAAACAATGTGGGACAATATTTCTTAACATCCCCCTCACGTGCAGCCGCATTTGAGGTCTGTCACGTGTGGCCACTTTTTGGGTCATGTCATCGTGCAACCTTTTTGTTGGTCTGTCGTGAGGTGTGTGGATTGTGATTTTTTTTTAATGTCGAGTGGAATGAGCTCTGCTCTGATACCATGTGGAAACTCTATATCCATCTCAAAACCAATTGACAATAAGTGGAGATGTCCCAGCATATAATAAGTGATCACCCATTCCTCTCCTAAACAATGTGGGACAATATTTCTTAACAGTTTACATAAAATTGATTTGTGGGATGATTTGTTGAGCTAGGTGTTCAAATATTTTTTAGTAGGGTGTTCAAATATTTGTGAGCAGGGTGTTCAACAATGGCTGTACTAAACTAAAACTCAAATTTTACATGCATTTCTAAACAAATTTTTTTCTTGAGGGTGTTCAAGTGACCACCCATATAAAAGGGTGGAGCCTCCTATGTGGAAAAGGATAAATAGAAATCACTTGTGAAGACTCGCCTGCATGAATAAATATAACGGCATAGGAAGGCCATTTGATGATTTAATTTCCCTTATTATAAATTTTAGAAAGAGATTGTAAGAATATCTAGAATTTTACCTCAAGATCAACCTTCAATCAACCGACAATAACGATGAAAATAGAATACAATTATTAATTACTCCATCAAATTGGAAACACAGTCCGTACTATTCACTGTAAGTCCACCCTATCTGAAGCCCCATGAAGGGGAGAAATATCTAACAAATTAGAAATAAAGTTCACAATCACTATAAGTTCAACCCAACTAATAGCCTCATTAAAGGGAGAGATAACCCAACAAATATGAGGTAACACGTACACGCACGCAGAAAAATTCGAATTCCTAACTTCCTAGTGAGATGCAGAAGTCCTAGCCAACTGAACTAGTTCCGGTTCGTTTTATCTATCTAGCTTCACCATGCTAACCTAACGTATTATCCGTAACCATTTTCTCTGCTTTTACTAACAGGCATTCAAATGCATAGCTCAATTACGTTCCCACCTTGGCGACATAGGTCAGATCGGTTCGGGTGACATAGTTAATCCCCACTCACCCAGTGCTGTAGAAAAAAGAAACATATACACATATCACATATGGCCCATAATAATTGTAAATATAGTTAATCCCCACTCACCCAGTGCTCTAGAAAAAAGAAACATATACACATATCACATATGGCCCATAATAATTGTAAATAATGTGACTAACATAGGATCTGAGGGCGAGTTTCCCGTTTGCTAAAAGTTTTAGCACCTCCAATTATCATTTGCTAAATAAGATCACCTTGAAATTATCAATGTGATTTTAGCAAAAGGAGTATGTGCAGTAGTGGACCCAAGAATCTAACCCAATGGGGACACCTTATTAATATCGTACAATTTTTTTCCAGTCAATGATCTTACTAAATTAAGATATATATTATGGGCTATAATGTTTATAATGCATACATTTTATAAAAAAAACAAAAAAGAACAGAAAATGAGCACAGACTTAATTCTACATTTTTATTTTGAGATATATATGAGTGTGTGTGTTAAATATAACGTTATATTACATAATTATGCTAAATATATAATATGAATTTTTTTTTGAGTTTTGCGCGGGGTCAGTGGAGGCGCGTGACCCCCCTTGGGTCCGCCCCTGAGTATGTGAAAAAAATTTAATTTTTAGCAACTTCACTTTTATCTAATAGGAAACAAATTGGATTTTAGCAACTTTAGTTTAGCTTTTAGCATCTTTATGAAAAATTAACTTTAAACAATTGGTGCTAAAAACGAAAAACTCAGCCTTAAAATGTTTACTCAAGGACAAGCGTTGAATTGACACACAACTACGTACTTCCTCTGTCTGGATTTGTTTGTCTCTCGTTCGATTGTAACCGGATAAAAAATTAGTGATATCTTAAATTGGTGAGTAATTATATGTCTAATATGAATCGTGTTTGATAGATATTGTTCAAATTCGCCTATACTCAAACCAAAGAGGACATCGCAGTGGCTGCAAAACAACACTTATTGCGAGAGAGAGAGTACAAGGTCTCTTACCAAACCCAAATCTCTCACAGAACCCTATGTGTTTGCCCAGCCAAGACATAATCAAGGACCTTAAACGCTAGATTTTGTTTGAATCCATCATCATAGCCTCATTCTATTAGAGTAAGATATATATGGATTCATCCTAATGAAAGGATCCCACAGATAAATAATAAATGGCATTTACAGCCACTTCAATGTTTCATTGTTTTGGTGTGAATACTAAGGGGAAAAAAAGTGAGAGGAGGAGGAGAAGGAAGAGGAAGGGGATTGTCATGTCGGATGAGATTTTGCAATTGGAGATTTTAGTGTTAGGGTTAAGGTTAGGACTTGAGGAGGGGAGAGGGGAGAGGGGACAAAGAAGAAGAAGAAAAAGAAAAGGTAGTTAACGGAGCCCACACATTCAACCTAGAAAAATTCGTTAGCCATTTGACAGATTTATGCGGCATGAGGTTAATTGAATAACGGAGCAATAGTGTAGCTACAAAATTGAAGTCTATGAAAGTTTTGATGTCTATTAGACCTTGAAGTCAAAGTTTGTGGTTATTTTTGGTAATTGATTTTCACACACCCCAAATTGTTATCCACACCTTCCTTTTTTGTCTTTTGAATTTATTTTAAAAAATGTGAAAAAATCAAAAATGAATTTTTGAATAATAAAATTGAAAATTTTGATTTATGAAATTGATAGGTCAAAATTGAATTTTTTTAGATATATAATATGTATATTATATGAGAACGGGGCCCTTGTACACAATACACTATGCGCTAGCCACACGATCGCAATACAATTTTGACGATCTAAACCATTCACTTTGTTTGTCTTACTGTTTTAATCACTCTCGCCAATTTTGAAGTCTATCGGGTATTGAAAGCCCTTACATCGGGATGTTGATTCATTATCAACCGACAATTTGTGTCGTTCGATCAAGTACGTAACAATAATTAAATGACTTCATTTTTTGCATGGAGAATATAATCACTCCCGCTTAAAATCTAGACGGTTCTGATTAAAAAAAACTGGTCTGATGGCCGTCGAGTCATGCATTATAGGGCATTATTGCTTTTAGATGCACCGAATGTGATCCGATCAGGTGGTTGCCGACATGTGATCGCCACCGTTTTTGGGGAAAATGATAGAATTGATAAGCTATGAAATCGTAACGGTTTAGATCGAACATTCTGGAAATCGAGTCTGCATCTGCCTTTCAATCTTATACATCGAACTTACTTGGTTCTGAACCAAGTTATTATGCTATAGGATGATGTACGATAGCCACACGATCGCAATACAAATTTGACGATCCAAACCCTTCACTTTGTTTGTCTTGCTGTTTTAATCACTCTCGCCAATTTTGAAGTCTATCGGGTATTGAAAGCCCTTTCATCGGGACGTTGATTCATTATCAACCGATAATTTGTGTCGTTCGATCAAGTACGCAACGATAATTAAATGAATTTATTTTTTGCATGGAGGATGTAATCACTCCCATGTAAAACGTAGACGGTTTTGATTCAAAGAAAAAAACTCCGACAACTCTCGAGTAATGCAATTTTACGACAATTTTGGACATCGGTGCATAGGCATATAATGTGACCATATGCACTAGGTTAGGATTTAGTATAAATACCCTATTATAAACCTTAGCCCCCCACTGTGCTTCCAGAACCCTCTCACACTTTCTCTCTCTCGTCTCCTCTCTCAGTCTACTCTTTCTCTCTCTTTAAGATTCAAACGGTCACTCACCACCACCACCAGTCACCACCATCTAGCAACACAACTTCATCGCCATCGGATCAGACGACCATATCAGAGTCAACTTTTTCTCTCTCTCTAAGGTTCCAACAGTCACCTCACCACCACCACCACCACCACCACCAGTCACCACCATCCACCACCACAACTCCATCGGACCACCACCACCATCCACCACCACCAGCTCACTACCTATCTCTCTCACTCTATACACTAAAGTATTACCAAAGTACCAAACCCTAACCCTAACGGTCTCATCCTAACCCTAACCCGATCATCTCTCTCACGGTCTCACCCTAACCCTAACAGTCACCTGTCACACTGTCACCACCACAACTCCACCGGATCTCTCACTCTTAGATTCACCAAACCCTAACCCTAAACAGTCACCAGATTCACCACCACAACTCCATCGGATCACCACCACCACAACTCCACCGGACCACCAGCTATCTCTCTCACTCTATACACTAAAGTACCAAACCCCTAACCCTAAAGGTCACCACCATCTCTGAATCTCCGATCATCTCACACCCTAACCCTAACAGTCACCTGTCATCACCACAACTCCATCGGTTTATCTCTCTCACTCTATACTATAGATCTATTTCTGTGTTCATTTACGTGTTTATTTGTGTTTATTTATGTGGTTATATCTATTTATGTGCCTCAAACCCTAGATCTATTTTTGTGTTTGTGATTATATCTATTTCTGTGTTGATCTATATTCTGTGTGACTGTGTTGATCTATATTCTGTGTTGATAAGTTGATCTATATTATGTGTTGATCTATCCTGTGTGACAGTGTGAGTGTGTTTATTATGGATAATCATAATTTAGACTCTGATGATATTGAATCACAAACACATATGGTACCACCAAATCCTTCTTTATCATCACCACAATATGTAGACACACCACCTTGGTTGTCCGTAACGCCTAGGCCCATTGGTTGTGCCGTCGCCCGATGATGAACATGTTGGTACGATTTTATCCGCTTCGAGAAGATGGACTTGATGCAAAGATCTCTTACGGTAGCCTATCGTTGCTTCCTCGCGCCTAGATTTTGAAGGATGTTTGAAAAATCTTTTATTGAAGTTCCCAAAAATATTTTTTGAGTTCCGAACGGAGTGTTTTTCAAAATATTGAGTGTTTTTATTCCCCAAAAGTATTTTATTTCTAATTCGCGAAAAACCTTGATTTTAGCCCAATTTATCACTGTTTTTGGCCCAAAAATTAGCCCGGAATGAGTCAAAACGAACCAGAACATACCCGAACCCGACCCAAACTAGCCCCAGCCCGTACCAGGACCAGAGTCGGTCCGGCTCTAGCCCAAGGCCGGTCCGGCTCTAGCCCAAGGCCGGTCCGGCCTTACCAGAAAAATTTCATTTTCGGCTAGAATGTTCTAGATTTGCGTGTCACTGCCTCTGAACACGGAAAAATCGTATTTTTGGTCGTCCCACATCGTCTAATGAATCCTTTTTTTCACCTGGAATGAGCCTATATATACCCCCCTTCACCTAAGGTTTCAAGCATCCCAAAAACACTTGTAAAACCTCTTAAGAAGGTATAGTGTAAACTCCTCTGGACTGAGATTAAATCTTGGTCAAATTTTGGAGTAGTTCAGTTAGTTCTTTTTCTTTTCGACACCGGAAGGCTGCCGGAGAGAGGTCGAGCATCAAGGCTGTCTTAGCGAAGACGGTCTAGTTCGGTTGTTTCCTGAGGGCGACCGGCTCAGTCAAGGTATGTTTTCCTTTTTTATTTTCTTTATTGTTTTGTTTAGTCTAGTTTAATTTAATTAGTTTTTTTTAATTAGACTAATTAGTTTAGTTTAATTAATTTTTTTTTCAAGTTAACTAGTTTTGTCTAGTTTAGATTAATTTAATTAGTCTAATTAGTTTAGATTAATTAATTTTGTTTATCTGTTTAGGTTTAGTTTTATTTATGTAAGCATGCTTAGGGTTTATTTATTTATGCTTAGTTCATGCATGATTTAGGATTTTTAATTAAGTTATATATTTAGATTAAATATTTTTAGTATATGAAATTACTGTTTTACCCTCGCATGGTTAAAATAGTTTAATTATTGTTCTGCATGCATACACTTGCACGTAATTAGTTTGCACGCATGATTTAAGTACCAACACAGTTGTTACTCTGTCCGAGTGGAACCATGCACGTAACATATACAGTTGTTATGCTGCCGATCCAGATACTCGAAAAGTTCGCATCTTAGTTGTTGTTCTGTCTACATGCATATTTACGCTTCCACCCCTGTCGTTATGCTGTCCGCATTACTGCATGAATATTGTCAATTTACGGTTGTTATGATGCCCGTTTGTCCCCAGCTCATCGAATTACCATTTTGCCCATGCATCTGCATATTGCATGATTAATTAGTTACCACGCCCTTATGGTCTTTCCATAAGTAGCAGCATGCATATAGTTTCCGTATTTAGAATGTTTCTATTTTAGGAAAGTTTCCTAATTCACGTCGTGTCCTGCATGCATATAGTTTCCATATTTAGAATGTTTCTATTTTAGGAATGTTTCCTCATTTGATCATGTTTCTTATTTCAAGCCCATGTTCTGTTCATGCATGCATGCATCTTGTTCATTTAATCATGTTTAGTTTATTATTTTGTATCGCATGAGCCCCGTTTCAGTTCAAGGCCATATTATGTTCACGTTATGATAGAGCCCCTAGAAGTAGGTGCACATCTGACATTCACAACGGCGGATTAATCTTTATTTGCTTTGCATGTGTTAGTTTCATATAAGGAATCAAGGGTAATTACTTATCATCGCTTATGGATGTAAGATGATAATAAGCTATTTAGCCTCGAGTCCTCATTCATTGGATGTTTGTTTCTGTTTCTTGTGTGCTGCATCTGACGGAGGTGGTTTTCAACTGGTTGTTTTTTCCTCTTGCAAAAGATAATCGTTTTTGAAAATGTTTTACTAAAATCCACCTATCCATTTGCTTGAGTCTCATGCATTTAGGATAGTAACAAATTGAACCAATGGTGATGAGTAGAGGCCAATCGTTTGATTGGGCGGAGTGGGTGCCTAACACCTTCCCACTCGGTACCTTAGCCCCCGGACCCGTCTGTGGTGACAAGGATCGAGCCTATCCATATATAGAGTCATTCAAGGTTCTTGGACCTATAACCAAGTGGCGACTCTGGTCTTCGTTGAGTATTCGTAACCCGAATATTCTGTAGTGTATATGGTCATCAGTTTAGCATAGAAATAGAGTATCGACGCCGCATTGAGTGCAATTTCCGGCAACGGAAAGCCAAGCCCCGAAGAACCCCTACCTCCCGGCGACAAGGAGCAGATGTTTCCGAAAGGGCGGGGGCGCTCACACAATCACATATGTTTGAAGCTGTTTCTAACATTGTTGGAAGTGGTCCTTCAGTTTTAGGTTCTACTTCTGCAGAACGTGCTGCGAAAAAGCAGTGCACTTCATGGGTTTGGAAACATGTCTCTATAGTTAATAATTTCAAAAACAAACAACGTGTTCTGATAGGACAGCGAGGTGTGTGTAATTATTGTGGAAATGATTATAGTTGTCTTAGTAATGGTGGCTCAAGACATATTGAGAGATATCTCCATAACAAACATAAATCGAAAATTAGCGAAGGTGATACTGATAGTGTAATTGGTTTATCTAATGTCGTATATACTCAACCCAAAATGAGACATGGATTGGCCCTTTATGTAGCTGCTGTAGAGCAACCATTTACTTTTGGTGATGATATTAGATTTGAACATTTTATACAAACTTGTCTAAATCCTGCTTTTTCTAAGGTTTCTAGAAATACAACTAGAAGTGATTGTTTGAAAGCTTTTACTGAATTGCGTATGAAATTGATAGGTGATATTGCACAACTTGGTAGTACAATCTCTTTTACTTCTGATATGTGGAGTGGTAGAAATAACCTTGGTTACATTGCTTTGACTGCTCATTATATAGACTGTAATTGGATTTTGACTAAAAAAATTATTGCTTTCCGTTTAATGGAGTATCCTCATAATGGCAATCACATTTTTCAATGTATAAATGGTATTTTAAGGGAGTTTCAAATTGTTGATAAAGTTTTTAGTATTACTTTTGATAACCATACTGCTAATACCAGTGCTATTGATTTGTTCAAACGAAATTTGTCTACTCCTTATGCTGGGCAATTTTTTCATATGCGATATGTATGGTATATCATTAACTTAGTTGTACAAGATGGTTTGAAACATATAGCACCACAGATTGAAAAAATTAGAGATGCAATTCTTTTTATATTTACTTCTTTTTATTCTTTTTAGGGTTGTACCATCTCGGCGGATGTGTATTCTTTTGTGGGCATTTTGTATTCACTTTTGTGGGAATTTGGTTGTTTATTGCTGGGCATTTGATTATTCAGTTTTCTTTGCATTTGGTTATTCAATTTTGTTGGCATTTGGTCGTTCAATTTTTGGGCATTGGTCGTTCAGTTCTGTGGGCATTTGGTTATTCAGTTTTGTGGGCATTTGGTCATTCAATTATTGGGCATTTGGTTGTTCATTGCTGGGTATTTAGTTCATTCAGTTTTTTGGGCATTTGGTTGTTCATTGCTGGGCATTTGGTTATTGCAGATTCTGAGGGTGGCAGCTGGCACTTGATGGAGCAAAGGGACTTGCAGTTTTGTGGGCATTTGGTTATTCATTAGGATTTAGAAAATTAGGAATGTTTTGTAGTTTGTACTTTTGTTGTTCAAAAACAAGAAATTTGATGATTGAACTAGTACAGTAATTTGTGCTTATTTTTCTTTTCAATAATTGGTTTTGTTGACCAAGGGTGGTTTAGTTGGAAAAAATTACTCATGAGTAACTATGTTTTGTTGTAGAAACTCTTTAGCCCAAATCGTGTAAGCTTATTGTAATTCAATAAGTCTGTAATCTGATATAACATTTTTCCGGCAAACCAGGCTTAAACATACCATATGTATATGTCGTGGATTGATGAGTTTAACAGCCTTATTTTAGGGATATCAAATTTTGTAGTTCCAAACCTTGTAAAAAAAATTATAAGTTTTCCCATCGGATGAGTTTTTTATTTTGAAAATCTATCCACAATTTGGCCAGACATGGACGGTACGAATCACAATTAAGTAAGCGTGTTGGCACGACACGACACGACACGACATGATTAAGTAAGCGGGTTAGCACGACACGACACGATTTAGAAAGCGGGTCGGCACGACACGATAAGATTAAGTGACCGGGCCCGCACGGCACGACACGATTTAACGGCATGACACGATTAATTAAACGGACACGGCACGACACGAGTGACACGATTAACTAAGAGGGCCGGCACGGCACGACACGATTAAGTAAGTGGACCGGCACGGCACGACACGATTAACTAAATGGGCTAGCACGGCACTACACGACCATAAAACGGCACAGCGCGATAAAAAATGGCACGGCACGATTAAAAATGGCACGCCACGGCACGATTAAGTAAATGGGTCAGCACGGGCACGGTTGGCACTGATTTTATGACTTATGCTTCATTGATGAAAAGTTTTTCTAAAAATCAATTTGGTGCTGGTGAAGGCAGCTCAAGAAAAAATGTCACCGTGTTTGTGTTGTTAATGAGGACTTGGGATTGAACTTGATGAATACAAGTTGTGGAAAAGGGGTTAGGTCATAAACTTGGCTGAATTTGAATAATGATGGGTTTGATTTGAATCATGGGTTGAGTTTAAATGATAATGGGTTGGATTCGAGAGATGGGTTTGATTTAAAGGTTGGTTTTGATTTCTGAAGAACGTTTGAAGAAGAAAAATGCATTTGTCGACCTGAATTTGGATGCAAATGGTGACTTTGAAGAGAGAGATAGGGATTATCAGTTACCCTGATATAATAAAGGGCAACTACATGATTGCAAGCCCTTCCGTTAATATAATTGACTGAAACTGGACGGAAAGGGGGTTTAGTGATAAGTTTAGATATATATGGGGGTGTACATGTTCACTTTTAAAGATAAGGGGGTGTGTCTGAAAAAGTGTGATGATGAGGGGGTGTAAGTGCTTTTTACCCTAATTAGATGATAGCCAATCATATAATGTCACTTGTCGCATTCACGTTACTTCTCACGAAAAGTCACTCTGCAATCTTATACTCCTATAGCATTGCAGGATGGGTTTCCGTGAGGAGGAACGTGGATGTGACACATGGCGCTACTGTTTTAAACTTTTTAAATTTTTTATAAACTTGAAATAATATCCTTATGGTGTCATTCTTTTTTAAAGGAAAGATTTTTCAAGTGATTATAATTTGATTTTTTGAAAGATTTTTCTTACGATTGATTTTGGCAATGGACTACTTATATTAAAGGAATGATTTGAATGTAAAGGTAGTACAATAAGTGATATGCATGATCTTTTGCTTTATGGAACTCTTCCTCCTTTCCATATTGTGATGATGAATTTTTCTTAAACATAATGAAAAAGAAAATTTCAAGATTTGCATCTTTGATTAACGATGCATATTTTTTTTTCCTCAAAATTTGAAAGCTCATATTGTTTATATCTTATATATAATCAGCAAGAATGGTTATTCCTCTAGATTTCTCATATTGACTCAACTTTCTTGCCTCAATTTATTCCTTTTGCGATTTCTCTTATGGACTCTTAATTTTATTTTATTTTGGTCATTTAGAAGTCTGACAAATGTTAAATATTGTGCAGAAAGTGATCAAATGGTAGAAGAAAATGAGGTGACGGAGCGAAGAGGTGTTTTTTGCTAACTCGCGCTTATGTAAATTGAACATTTACTATTAATTTTGGTTCCTTAGGCGGTTTACGAAAGTTATAGAAGAGCATATATTCGAATTTTTTGCATATTTCTTTCTTCTGCATTTCGTTCCAATTAATCCTCTCTCCGGTCTTCACCCACCAAGGAAGATGCCGAACCTACACGAGCCAAACCCTAACTCTAACCCTAATCTCCCTCTGCGGGATTTCGTGCTTCCTCTTTTGCCTCACTGATAGCTTCAGGGACGAAAGGGGCAAAGTCCGGTATGGGCTGGCCACGTTTGGTGGGTTGTGGGTCATGTATGGGAGTGTTCCACCGGGGGAGGAGGATAAATATCGGCTGAAATTCGTGGATTTCTTCCACGCGTTGCTGTCGATTGTTGTGTTTATCACGGTCGTGTTGTTTGATCAGAATGTGGTTTAGTGCTTCGTTCTAAATCCCTCTAAAGAAGCCCAGGAGCTCCTCGCGACTTTGCCTATCGCGGTTGGGGTGCTGTGCAGCCTGCTTTTTGTCGCGTTCCCTACGAAGCGACATGGAATTGGATTTCCGCTCTCTTGTCAATAAATGATGAATTGCATCATCGAAATCCGAACAAAACCAACAATTTAGGATGGAGGGGGTAGAATTTTATTTGTTCCATCTTCCGATCTCATTTTCTTCTTTGAATTTCCTTTCTATTTTTTCGCTGTTTGTCTTGTATTTCGATGAAATGTGAATTGTTTTCATTCATTTTGTGTGGCTGCTGGAGATTAATCGGGAGGAGGGTTTGAATTCATTGGTATCTACGTACGTATGCTATTTCAATGCACGTAACTGTATAATTATTCTGAAACGTAACTGTATGCATCCTTTTCATAATTATTTAATTCAAAAAATTACTAGCAAGTTGAAATAACAACAGAATTGGACAAAAACAAAATACATTAAATGTTTATTTTTCTTTTCTGAGAGTATACAAATATCACTGACAAATTACATCGAACGTATTTACCAAAAAATAATAATTAAGAGTAATATCAAACATGACAACCATGAGTTTAAAAAAATACTCCAATTATTGACACAGATTTACTACAAAACAATTACCAAAATCAATAACCCCAAAGATAATTAGAATGGTGGACCTGGCGCAGTAGTAAAATTGACTCATTGTGGCATGTAGGTCATGGGTTCGATTCTCGAAAACAGCATCTCTGCTTGTAGGTATAAGACTATCTACATCAACTTTTCCCCATACCTCGCATATGTGGTAGTTTCGTGCACTTGGTACACCCTTAATATCCCCAAATACAAATGTCAAAAGAGCCCCTACAAAAGGGGAGAGATAATCAAATAAGTTATTGGTTACTTTGCCTCTACGTACATATTTAAGGAAATCTTAACAATTATGTTTGCGCAATTGTACCAAAATAATTTGTTGTCAATTAAAAGCATAATGATTTACTCAGTTTTCTTCTCGTTGTTGTTCAAAAGAGCCCCTACAAAAGGGGAGAGATAATCAAATAAGTTATTGGTTACTTTGCCTCTACGTACATATTTAAGGAAATCTTAACAATTATGTTTGCGCAATTGTACCAAAATAATTTGTTGTCA
>JAXBDA010001144.1:0-30887 GCA_036023075.1 Gaultheria prostrata | reverse complement strand
ATTAAAAGCATAATGATTTACTCAGTTTTCTTCTCGTTGTTGTTTATAATGTGTGACCAGTGTCGAGATATCTGCATCCATGCACAACTCCAAATATTTTTCACTAGTTATACAAATTTCCTGCCAAAAAAATCCCATGCAAGTTCTTTGAGTGGAAACAATTCAAAAATTCCTACATACGCTTCGAAAATTCATGAAAATGTTTAGTACTGCCAATCACTTTTTGGTCTGTGCAAATAGAATTAACGCGGCAAAGGACCTTGTTCGTTTTGGATTTTGAGATAGGTTTTTTCAATTATTACTCACATTTCTCTCCCATTATTATTCCTATTTTTAACTATTATCGTCATTTCTCCCTCCAATCATACCCAAAAACCAAACTCAAAACCCAAACCAAACAAGGTCTTACGCTCTGGCCTCAAGCCAAAACATAAAAATAAAAATATATACTTAAGGAATCTTTCTCCTCTATCTTTTCAAATAACTGTATGCATTAATTAAGGAATTGAAGATCCTGTAGTGAGGTGCCGCACTTTAGGGTTATAGTGCGGCCTCCGAGTAGTTGATCTCGGCCCGTTGATTATCGAGATTAACGGCTTGGGTGTCGCACTATAGGATTGTATAGCGACACCACACTATAGAATCTATGAATCCGTTAATAAATAACTGTCACACTTCATTTACGGTTTTTACTTTTGTTTAAACATCCTTTCCATATAATTTACTGTTTCAAAAATAAAATAAGAAATTGGTCCTATTGAGTATTTTCTTCTTCTTCTTTTTTTTTTCCCTTGGACATAGCGAATAGGCCTCCCAATATAAGCTGGCCGGCCCATGTTATTTGGGCTTCGTGAGGCCTTCTCATCTATCCTGGGCTGGAATTCATATGCCTTTCTCCATCCTCCTACGTGAGGAATGAGGCCTTGTTCCACTAAACTCAAAAAGCCAAAAGTCAGCTTATTGCATTTTTCGAGACAGACCATCCCCTCACAATACATCACATAAAAACCCACAAAAAGCTAATGCGTATTTCGAACTCTCACATAAAAAAAGTAAAAAGCCAAAAAAATCAAGTTAGTGGCACACCCCCTGAGGATACTAAAAACATTCACGGTATTTTTTAAGTTGATCATTTTTCTCTACCAGAGACGTCTAAAATGTAGATAAAACTAATATGAAAAGCAAAAAGAAAAAAGAAAAGAACAATTAAAGGTGAAAAAAGCTTAAAAATTCAACTGTGCTGACTTTTTTGTTCGTTTAAACTTATTTTAACCTCGACCGATATTTTTACACTCCGCATATTCCTCTCGTGGATAGCAACGATTGAGTTTTAAAAAAATCACAAAAAAAGTAAAACAAAATAAATATTCAATAAATATAAAGAAAAACTGTCTTTTACATATTGAAGTTCTTCTACGGGAGATATAGCCATATAGATATAGCCATATAGGTCCAGTGTTCAACTCAGATGTGGTGGAAAAGGATAAATAGAAATCACTTGTGAAAACTCACCTGCATGAATAAATATAACTGTAAGTCCACCCTATCTGAAGCCCCATGAAGGGGAGAAATACCTGAAAACGTCTACTCAATCCAACTAATAACCTCATTGAGGAGAGAAATAATCCAACAAATATGAGGACATAACACTCACACGAACATAGAGCAATTCAAATTCCTAACTTCTTAGTGAGATGTAGAAATTCTAGCCAACTAAACTAGTTCGAGTTGGTTTTATCTATATACTCCTACCTAATTTCACCATGTTAACCTAACGTATGACACACATTTATATACAAAGCTCAATTACGTTCATACATTGGTGACATAGGTCGGATCGGTTCGGGTGAAATAGTTAATCCCCACTCACCCAGTGACGGCTTTGTTCGTTTCATAGTTTTAGCTTAGTTTTAGTTTTGTTTTGTAATCATTACCCATATTTCACTCATATTTCTCTTTCTATCTCTATCCAATCATTACCTCTATTTTCAAAACTAAACTAAACTAAAACTACTAAACGAACAAGGCCGCAAAAAAGAAACATGTACACATATGACGTATAGCCTGTAATAATGGTAAATAATGTGACTAGCATAGAAATTCAGGGTGTGTTTTCCGTTTGCTAAAAACTAATTTTTCTTTTCGAATTGTGTTACATGGCTTGCACCAGCCCCATGACACCTGCGCCCTATTGAATTAAGAAAATTTTGGTCCATCGTTTAATTCAAAAGAATAACCAATTTGATTCAAAAAAAATTCTTGTGGTCTGAATAAGAAAGTTGACCAAGTTATTTTTCTTTCTTGGTCTGACTGAATGAAGCAAGTTGACCGGTGTTCTTGTGCTGGTACTAGAATTTTTTCTTAAAAGCAAAAAATAGTACTACTAACATAAAAGTCTACCAAACAGGGAATAGTTCTTCATGGGATTTTGGTCATTTTACCGAAATTTTTACTCCATTCCAAAATGAAAAAGCGGCCCCAACCAACGAATTTCCTGGATACATAATGTGGGTCCAAATATCTTTAAGGTTTTCTTCAAGCAACAAGCGCCATTTGAGAGCGTTAATTGCAACCAGATCAATAAGTCTACAAACACCATTTGCAAATTTTCAGACCGGCCGAAATATATGAACAACTACTTGTAGTTTATTTTCTCCTCCATTTCTTTTTCAAAACTCTTTAGCATTAATAACCAAAATACGGAGTAGCTTATTTTCATGACGGAGGATCGACTCCTCTTTAACCCTTTACATTGTATAGTTTTTGTCTTTTCTCAACAAAATCAGAAAAAAAAAAAAAAAAATCCAAACTTTGACCTCAATGTCTAATAGACACTCAAACTTTCATCAACTTTAATTTTATATCTAAATTATTACTCCATTACTCGATTAACCTCTGCTGTCTAAATCTATCAAATGGCTAACAGATTTTCTAACTTGGACGTTGGGGCTTCGTTAAGCCACCATTTTTTTTTCTTCTTCTTCCTCTTTGTCCCTCTCCCTCGCCCTAACCCTAACCCCAAAATCTCCAATTCCATAATCTCATCTCATATGACTATCCCCCTTCCTCCTTCCTCCTCCTCTCCGCTCCCCTCCCCTTCACCGACGACAAATAATCAAACTCCAATTTCACTAGCATGACATCCATGTCCAAAAGTACTAGGACATCGCAATGGCTACAAAACAACACTTGCCACGAGAGAGAATACAAGGTCTCTTAGAAACCCAAATCTTTCACAGAATCCCATGTGTTTACCCAGCCAAGACCTAATCGAGGACCTTAAACGGTAGATTTTGTTTTGAATCCATCATCATAGCCTCATTCAATTAGAGTAAAATATATGTATATGTATGGATTCATCCCAATGAGAGGATCTCACAGATAAATAATGAATGGCATTTATAGCCACTTCAATGTTTCATTGTTTTGGTGTGAAAGTAAGGTGAAAAAAAGTGAGAGGAGGAGGAGGAGGAGGAGGAGGAGGAAGAGGAAGGGATTTGTCATGTTGGATGAGATTATGTAATTGGAGACTTTAGGTTTAGGTTAAGGTTAGGATTTGGGGAGGGGAGGACAAAGAGGAAGAGGAAGAAGAAGAAGAAGAAGAAGAAGAAGAAATGGTAGTTAACGGAGCCCACTCGCTCAACTTAGAAAAAATTCGTTAGTCATTTGACAGATTTAAGCGCAAGTTAGCAAAAATCACCTTCTCGCTCCGTCACCTCCTTTTCTTCTACCATTTGATCACTTTCTGCACAATATTTAACATTTGTCAGACTTCTAAATGACAAAAAAATAATAATAATATGAGTCCATGAGAGAAATCGCAAAAGGAATAAATTGATGCAAGAAAGTTGAGTCAATATGAGAAATCTAGAGGAATAACCATTTTTGCTGGTTATATATAAAGGAAACAAAAATATGCATCGTTAATCGAAGATGCAAATCTTGAAATTTCCTTTCTCATTCTGTTTAAGAAAAAATCATCAATCACAATATGGAAAGGAGGAAGAGTTCCATTAAGCAAAAGATCATGCATATCACTGATTGTATTACCTTTACATTCAAATCATTCCTTTAATATAAGTAGTCCATTGCTAAAATCAATTGTACGAAAAATCATTCAAAAAATAAAATTATAATCACTTGAAAATCTTTCCTTTCAAAAAGAATGATACCATAAGGATATTATTTTCAATTTATAAAAAATTTAAAAAGCCTAAAATAGTAGCGCCATGTGTCGCATCTACGTTCCTCCTCACGGAAACTCATCCTGCAAATACTACATAAGATAATATAAGATCTAAAGCATTCTGAACCCCTCCCTCTTTCCCTCTCCATAAACCTAGCCGCCGCTCTATATCTCCTTCCCCATTTAGGGTTTCAACACCCAAATGAGGTGCATGAGGGGATGGCATTCCTCCTTTGCTCGGGCATCCATCCCCTCTCTCCCGGCCATCATGTCATCCTTCCCCCAACCACAGAGGTTTTTCGTCTTCGATGAACTGTTGGGTGCAGTTGGTTTTGTCCTAACGGCATAACGGTTTTGTTTGCTGATCCCACCGTTCTTATTGCTGGATGTTTTCGATTTGTTGGCCTAGCGGTCGTGGTGATACAGTGCCTAGGGTGTGGGGTTTTGAGATTTTCGTGTGGTGGCGTTTGGTCATCTTTGGGCTACATTTCTTCTTTAGTTCATTTTCCGGCACCGTGTTGGTGCGGTTTTGTGCTTCGGCTTGCTTGAAACGACTGGTGCTCCCATTGTGTGGGGTGAAGTGGCTGGAGGAGGTGGTTTCGTGGTCTTCGGGTGGCGTTTGCTGGTTGAGGATCTCTGGGGCGATATTTTCAGTCGGTTGTGTGTTGTTGGTAGCTATGCTGGGTTGACAATTGCTTCGGGTTTGAGTTGGTTTGGATTTAGGTGTGTTGGTTTTGGGTTGGGCTTGGCCAATTTTGGTACTTTTTTTTTTTTGCTATTCGATATACATTAGTGGGGGATTAGCAGGTGAGTTAGTGAGTTAGTCCAGAGGGATTCTAGAAGCTATCCATAACCCTAAACCCCAACTGCCTCTACCAAGGCTTGAACCTTAGTCTCGCTTGTGGGATAACCCGGAGATAACCGCTAGGCTACAAGCCCCTTGGTTAATTTTGGTAAATCGTTTTGGTTAGTTTCTGACAACTTTAGAGGGGTCTTAGGGCATCTCCAGTAATGGAGTTTGTGTAAGAAATAAGATAAGAATTAGTGTAAGTAGCTAACTTCTTTCACTTTTTGTGTCCCAATAGTGTGGTTAGTAGTAAGTTAATGTCATAAAAATCAATGGCAGAGTTGGTTTTTCCTAAGGTCAGACATATTTGTATTGGTACGACTAACTCCTCCACGGAGGAAAGAGTGTGTGGGATGATAGAGAAAGAAGAATGGGCTAGGACGTGTCACGTGAGGAGAGAGAGAGAAAAGGTAGAAAAGGTGCTAATATGGGATAAAAGTGGGACCCATGTATATACTTGTGTCCTTTTAACAATACTATTGCAACACTCTTACCTTAACAACATAATTTATCATAACAACACGAAAATGAGATCCACTTTTTACACTTTTGTATTATATAACATCACATTTTTAACTCCACAACTAGAGATGCCCTTTGGCGACATTTTATGCCATTGTGCATTTTGGAGTATTTATGTTCAAGGAAAATAATTTTTTTTTTTGTGCATTCCGATTGCGACCACGCGCTCAGGGTGCGGCTGTGCATATCTTATTTGATCATGCTGTCTGGTATGTGTCAACTCGATCGTCGTACGAATAGAACACCAAGGCCCAAAAACAAAAAAGCCCAAGAAAACCCAATTGATTTTAGAGAGAGAAACCGAGACATATAGAGCGAGAAACAAAACGATACATATAGAGAGAGAGTCGTACAAGGAGTTAAGAAACTCAACCACGAACGAATTCGTGAATCAAAGCGATTTAGATTTGATACCCAAAAGAAAAAAAAAGGAAAAAAGAAAAAGAAACTCGAGGAGTAGTAGTTTATTGCACAATTACCCAAATTTCCCCACACACCAAACATTTCCGTTTCTACGTTTTCGATAAACAAAAACAAAAAAATTTACTAGTAAAAAGAAAGATTCATAGAGAGAGAGAATGGGAAGGATTAGAGAGAGAAAGACTGTTCGTTCGTTTGTTCTTTGTTGTTTCCCCTTAAATCAACAACAAATAAAAATCGCAATCTTTCTTTATTATTACCACTATCGTTATTCTCCAAATCTCACCGCACATCTCCGTCACACGCTGTTTGGAAAATTTTGTAGAGAGAGAGAGAGAGAGAGAGAGAGAAAGTGCTACCAAGCGTGCCAAGACTTCTTGAGAGAGAAGAAGAGAAGAGGAGATTTCGTATTCTCTCGTTTTCGTCAATTCCGATTCCTGTATTACTGTTCACGGAACCCTTGTTTTTTGGGTTTGGTGAAAGGGCATGATTTTGTTGAGGTTGAACTCCTTGGATCTGCTCAAATGAGAGTTTCTTTGTAGAAGAATTTGATCTTCCAAACCCTAGTTTTGGTTTTGGGGGTTTGCGCAATGGAGGAGGGGGGAAGTGGTGGTTTATCGGAGGGTGAGAAGCAGCAGCAGACGCCGTTAGAGGGGGAGAACAGAGTGAAGAGGAAGATGAAGACTGCTTCTCAGTTGGAGATTCTCGAGAAAACTTACGCTGGTTCGGTTATATTGTTTTTAATTTTGTTGATTTCATGGTTATTGAGTTATTTGTGTTGTTGATGAATTTTGATTTTTTGGTGCAGTGGAATCGTATCCATCGGAGGCTTTGAGAGCAGAGCTATCAGTGAAGTTAGGGCTCACAGATCGGCAGCTTCAGATGTGGTTTTGTCACAGGAGGTTAAAAGACAGGAAAACCCCTCCTATGAAGAGGCAGAGGAAGGAAGATACTTCACCGGCAGTGGTGGGTTCGTGTAGTGGGGTTGGAGATGAGGTGGTGGTAGGTGGTGAGTTGGGAAATAACGAGCATGGATCGGGGTCGGGTTCGTTTGGACACGTGGAGTCCCATCAGTATCAGCATCAGCAGCTGCGGGGGGTGGGTCCGCGTGGAGGAGCTGCAATTGCGAGGATTGCGACGAATATGATGCCGGCGGTGAAGAGGTACTACGAGCCGCCCCAGGCAATATCGGAGCTCAGAGCAATTGCATTTGTGGAGGCTCAGTTAGGGGAGCCGTTGAGGGAAGACGGGCCTATACTTGGAATGGAGTTTGATCCCTTGCCACCAGGTGCATTTGGCGCGCCCATTGGTAAGTTGGGATTTTTACAACTCTGGAATGTTTTGCTGTTAACTCATTTCAAAGTCTTGCTAGCACTAACTAATAGGGATGGCAATTTCATTCATGACGACCCAGGGGATACCCCCCCTTATTCTCGGTCATACATATGGAGGCGGGTTTCAACTGATCTACACAATGCATTGATATTGTCGTTGGATTTTCCAATTGATTAAGTTATGTTATTTTTCCTTGATCCCTTTTGTGCTTCATAGGAAATGTTACTGTTACAGCCTAATTCTGCGCCTCCCAAAACAAGGAAAAGACACTCAATTATATAGCGGATTGTGTGCCTATATGTGAGTAGTTTCCATTATTCGATAGGAAGGCGAGCCCCTTTCCTCAATTAGGAGTTTGGATGTGAGCTATGCTCCACGAGGAGCCAACGGTTCCGGCATAGCTGTATTGAAGTAGAGGGACTGGGAACCTTACAAGATGCTATTTAAGAGCACTTGTGAGGAAGAGTAGCATGTTACTTCATTTTGCATTTTTTTCAAAGTGATTGATATTACTTCATGATCGGGGTCTGGCTGGGCTTTGAGTAATCCATATGGATGTCTATTTGTGCAGATTTGTTGTGCTATCGTGATGTACTCATTTAAAAGAGAGAAAAGTTAGAAAAGTATAGAATCATATTGAGAGAAGGAACTGAACCAGTAATAGACCAGCAAATAATTCGTCATTTACTTTATGCTGATATGTAATCCTTACATATGGCATTACATCTAACGTAATGGCCTAAAAAGTGTAATTGTGAAAAGAGTTATTGTACATTTAGAGTCAGATAGTAGTCAACTCTTAGATTTATGAAGTCAACATGGATTAGTTTGAATATTGTCTCTAGCATTTTAAGCATTTTGCAATTATTTCCCATGAAGCTCTTCTAGTTGAAGGAGCTGCACCTACAAGCCATTAAAGTGTCTTTAAGGACGTGAACGTAAAAAGGGAGGGAATGTGTTGATTCAAGTACTCAACCAATATTTAGTGGATGTTGGCAACATTTGAATTCTTATTCACTTGAAGGTTGATATCGCATAAGTTCAATGTGGAAGAAATTTAGTAGAAAGTTGCGAGTGTTTAATTCTTAACCTGGGTTGTACTGATTCTGGGTTTTGCTGATTAGTTGGAAGATACATGTTGGAAACTTGGAGCAAAAGTGAAATGTCTAGATTGGCAAAAGTATTCTAATGCGAAATTTCAAAGCTACTTTGCTGGGTTTTGGTTATTTGTAGGTCAGTTTTGAGTTTGCAGTTCAGGTCAGTCCAGTCAAGCGTCTCAGAAGTAGATTTCATAGGTTAATGGATTGCTGAAGGTTGTTGAGGACTTGGATTTGCAGGATACCTTAGTACTTGGTGGCAAATGTATTGTGTTTGGAAAACTTTTGTAATGTATCAATCATGGTTTATGAAAGGCACCTCTCTAAGACTTCTAAGGCTGAGTATGAATATGAGTATGGGTATGGGTATGAGTATGAGTATGAGTATGAGTATGAGTATGGGACTTAAGGCTCTCCTTTTCTTACTCTGACTTCCCCCATTCATATTTGAAATTATAAAGCTGATTCTTTCATTATCTCTGTACCTGTGCTTCAAGCCTTCAATACTTACCTGCTTTTATGTTTAAACAACTTTAAATTTTCTATATGTATGCTGCTCTTTTCTGCCCCCTTGTGTAATGGACATAAAATAGCTGTCAAACTCGTGTATGATTCTGTCTGTCTTTAGAATTTCTTGTGCTTTAGATGTGCTAACATTTCCTTGAAGACTAGATAAGCCTTATATGTTCCTTTTATTGTTCATGGAACAGTGACAGTTGGTCATCAGAAATCAGCAATGCGGCCTTATGAGCCCAAACTATATGAGCGGCCTGATGCTAAACCAATCAAGGTTAGTTTATTTTTCTCTTCTTTTCTATGCGAGTTCTGCTGTTTTTCTTTGTAATCTACCCCATTTTCATTGGGTAATAGTTAAAACGGTCATTGGTAGGCTACTTTGGAGAGTATTGCTTTTCCTATCTGCCGCTTATTTTGCTCCTCTGTTTCCATGTGTTTGAGGATCCCTTTTAAGTCTTAGCTGTAGAAACTGCTAATTAAAAAATGTCAAAAGATACAAAACTGCAATGTACGCCAAGTCCCTGTACCCATCATTAGATTGGTGGTTAGGCAGGGGGTGCCCCCTCAATCCCTACTTGAAGGGTCTGATGGTCGATGTTCTTTGATTTTCCACCGCCTAGTGGCTAGGGGAAAATAGTCATTAATTTGGTAATTCCCGCTGAAAACTGTTGAGGGCTGCAGGTAGTAGGTCTAAAGGTGCTTCTTTCAGCATTATATTGTGGGAATACATTTACAAGATGATGATTGACCAGTCAGATTCTTCTATAAATGGGACAACACTCAGCCGCTTTTGGTGGAGAAATGCATGGACATGCTTAGCTTAATCAGGAAGGCTTTTGTTCATCATTTCCTGCATCCATGCTCAAATTTCTTCTGTAAACTTCTTTGCCGTTTGCACTCTATGAATTTGGGCTTGTTTACTTTTTTCAATCCTCCCTGCCCCTAGATGTACCTGCATCTTCAGCCTCTGCCATAGATGAGTTTTGAGTTTTCCTCTTCTATTTTATTTTCTTTGGTTTTCCTTTCCTAGAGGTGACTATTAGAAGTCTGCTCGATGAAGACAACAAAATGAATGCATAAAGTTTGTATATTTCTCCTCAGGGTGCAGTGAGGGCACTCCACGAATACCAGTTTATGCCAGAGCAGCCGTCTATTAGAAATGACTCATATGAAAGAGCTGCTCCATCGCACTACTTTGGTTTACCAAATGATGTTCCAATTGCCAGAAATGCAATGTCTGCCAGCCGCTCATTTATGCATGGCAGTGAGCTATTACCATCAGGATATGGTTTACATAATCAGGCACCAAGTTTAACTCTTTTGCCTCATCAAGGCCGGCAGGGCCATATCTTGCCCTCAACCTCAGGGGAGTATGACACTGTTTCACGGAAAACCTCTTCCCCAAATATTGCTACAGATGCTCAACTAGGTCCTCACCCAATTACTGGTCTGGACAATCCATTTGTCCCATCAGACATAAGGGTCACACCTGATGATGACATTGCTCGGATGGAGAGAAAGCGCAAGGTGACCTACTTACCACTTTGTATTTTTCTTCTTTCATACAACGAAAGTATTTCATTTGCGTAAAATATATCTGCAGAGTGAAGAGGCAAGAATAGCAAGGGAAGTTGAGGCCCATGAGAAAAAGATTCGAAAGGAGCTTGAGAAACAAGATATTTTGAGGCGGAAGGTCTTTTCTCTTGTAATCTATAAGTTTTCTTTTCTGAAGATTCTTGTTAGTAATCTGATTGTATCAATCTTTCTCTGAAGAGAGAGGAACAAATGAAGAAAGATATGGAGAGGCAAGATCGTGAGAGGCGGAAGGAAGAAGAAAGGCTGTTGCGTGAAAAGCAGCGTGAGGAGGTAAGATACCAGAGGGAACAAAGGCGTGAGATGGAACGGCGAGAGAAGTTTTTGCAGAAAGAATCTATGAGAGTAAGTTTTTAAACTTGTCCTGCAAGCTTTATGGAGTTTCCTTGCTTATAGATAGATGGTTAAGGTGATAATTGAGTTTTCCCCAGGCTGAGAAAATGAGATTAAAAGAAGAACAGCGTAAGGAGAAGGAAGCAGCAAGGCAAAAAGCTGCTAATGATAGGGCTACTGCTCGCAGAATTGCCAAAGAATCCATGGAAGTTATTGAGGATGAAAGGTTGGAGCTAATGGAGTTAGCAGCTTCAAGCAATGGTTTCCCTTCAGTTGTCTCTCTTGACAGTCAAACTTTGCAGAATCTTGAATTTTTTAGAGGTGCTTATGTCTCACATACCCGTATATAATGTGTTATTTTTTTACATGAATCTGTTGTTTTTAAAACCATGGCCTTTGCAATGCTCATCATGCTGTCAGGTGAAAGGTAATATTTCTTAGTTGCACAAAAGGGGGGCGAGGGTGTGCAGGATCATAGAAGCTCCACGTTTGGGAGCACTATGAGAGTGTTTAGAAATCATTTTTCCAAAGTGAAATTAACAAACTTAGTCTTACATAGAGCCCAAGATCGGCAAAACCCACCTAATTAATAAATTACCCATCATCGAATCTCCTTGTTTAGGCGATCCCTGCAACTAAGAATTGGGGCTCCTCATATAGGAGCACTTAGTTGTGCTATTTTATTTTTGAATCATGTAGTAGATAGAAATGTGTGAAGTTGTATCTCTGGTAATAATTACAGTGGCTTAATACTTAAGTGTTTAACATGTCATTGAAGTAGGCCCTTGACTTGATATCCTTCAGTGTTTAACATTTCATGTGAACTTAGTTAGGTCTTTATATAGGCCTTGGTAGCGACCAACCATTCTTTCCTAAGATGTCAAATTCTGATCAAGACGAGCATGTGATAGAGGAATTGTTGCTCATAGATGTGAATTTTGAAAGCAAGTCCTGTACATATATAGATAAACATGTTTATGTAATCCCATGCATAAGTCTTTGGGTTTTTATGAATTCTGAAATGGTTAGTGTTTTGAGATGGGTACCTGTTCATGTTTCGGGCCTTTGGCATGTCGCGATCCCTATGCTGTGCATTCAGTGGCCAATGAGTAACCAAATATTCCTTGTTGAACACTTATCGTAATATCTCAGCATCTTGAGCTTGTTTTTTACCATCTCATCTTTACATTATGTTGTGGAGTTCTATTTCTTTTTTCCAATCTTCTGCTTGTTTTTTGATATTTCTTCTATTTTAGCTTCTCCATATCTAATCTAATGAGCTGCTTACAAACTCGTAATGCTTCAGATAAGCTCACTGAATTCCCACCCAAGTCTGTGCACTTGAAAAGGCCTTTTGCAATTCAGCCATGGACTGATTCTGAGGAGAACATCGGGAATCTTTTTATGGTGAGAACAATTGATTTCTTTTTTCCTACTATATTCCATGTCTTTTTCTCTATATGGAAGGTGTTTCGTAGAAATGAAATATGTTTCTGGAGTTTATGTATTCATGTATCATTGTTGTTGGTTCTCTAATTCTTAAAGAGACATAGCCATACTGTCAGTATGTTATGCCTTGTTTATTCTTTTGCTTATTGGAAGTGTTATGTTGGTTGAAATTTTTTATTAAGTCAAAAGCTGCAAGATCAGGAGATACTGGATTGATTAATCTTGTGGTTTTGGTTTTAAATGGAACAGTTAAAGCACTTGCTATACAGATGATATAAATTTGGCGACTCAACAGGTGAATGGTATAACAATTTGTCTTTGGTAGAATTTGTTTGTATGGACTGAATATTGACCAGTTTTGTTCCCTTGCACAATCAGCAATGCTGTAACTAGTTAAGGGCACCTGGTTCAGGTTTATATCACGTTTAGTTGCAGTTGATTGTGCTTATGTTAGGTAGATACCAAGCATGTTATCATGAATTAGCAGCTTCTTTAACTTGGATGAAATGATAAACTGGAAGTAGTCCATTGTTATATAGAACATAAGTTCTGTAGTTATGGCATTATCCCCATTGTGGTACAAAAGTCTCCAGCTTTGCATTTTCTTTTATTCTCTCTCTCCATTCCTTTTGTTGATCCTCTCTTTGTCCTCCATAATTATTAATGCGAAACTTCCATACACCATGCATAGGGAAAAAAAAGTACAAAAAAATTTAAAAATTAGAAGTACTCAATGAGCACTTTAATTTGGTATAAAAAAATTAAAAAAATTATATAAAGAAATATGTTTTTTAGGGGTTTGAAATTGCACATATTTCGATAGTGATCACTTAAAAAGGGACGGAGGGAGTATTAGCCTAATGCAGTAAAAGTATATGAATCATTTTGTTCTATTTCGTTAGGCTACTACAACCCTCGCATGCTTATTTTGTATTAATGAAAAAAATTGAGAAATAAGAATGTAAAATAACCTGATTGGGTTTCCCATAAGATTTTATGGGAAATCCCATAAAATCAACTGGATGATTTTATGGGATTTCCCATTTTAGCATGTTGATTTATGAGATTTCCCATAAAATCAACGTGCTAAAATGAGAAATCCCATAAAATCATCCCGTTGATTTTATGGGATTTCCCATAAAATCAAATGGCAAACCCATAATCAACCCAAAATTATTAGGGTTAGATGAAACTATTACACTAATGATATGAATAGTATTCAAAACTATATATCATATAAAGATAATTTTTGAAACTACTTGGTTCCGCCACTGACAAAACCTGTCGTTTCTTGGCCCCGGCCAGCTAAAGCTAATGTCCCATCAAAGAACGTTTCCACAGGGCAGACCACCCTCAGGGAACTTAGTCCATGTAACACAGTCCATAGCTGCATATATATATATGGAACGCACATAAACATATTTCAACAAGTGAACATAATAAAGCAGAACATAATTTTTTCAAGCAACAAATAGGCTAGATTTACTAGTTGTGTTGTGCTTATGGAAGTATTAATGTCTTGTACTTATCAAAAAAGTTGCTGTGATTTCAAAACATCTAATGTATTTACTTGTGACTCAATTTTTAGGTCTGGAGATTTTTAATAACTTTCACTGATGTATTGGGGCTTTGGCCCTTTACATTGGATGAGTTTGTTCAAGCTTTTCATGATTATGTAAGTTCTGGAGATCCTTGTGTTTTAGTTATGTTCTTAGAATACTTTCTTTATCCTTCTATATCCTATTTATTAGCTGTTTCCTACTATTTTCAGGATCCAAGGCTGTTAGGTGAGATACATGTAGCTCTTCTGAGATCAATCATAAAAGACATTGAAGATGTAGCAAGGACTCCCTACACTGTGCTGGGAGGAAATCAAAATATTGCTGGCAATCCTGGAGGTGGGCATCCACAGATAGTTGAAGGGGTAAGCAAGTGGGGTTAGTGTCAAGATATTTGACACGTTTATTTTAACATGTGTTTTGACACGAATCCGAAATGAAACGACACGAACACAGTAGGACACGACAGATGCTCACCCCTTGGGGTAAGCTTGGTTGTATGAAGCTTGTTTGATTTTTCTGCTGCAATTTTGTAGTCAAATATGGATTTATTCTTAGTTCTGCTTATTGTTATTACGTAATTACGTTTTCATTTCCTTCTTCATTTCAGGCTTACGCTTGGGGCTTCGATATACACAGCTGGCAGTGCCACTTAAATCCATTGACCTGGCCTGAGATATTGCGGCAATTCGCTTTATCTGCTGGATTTGGACCAAAACTAAAGAAAAGAAGTATGGAACAAGCATATCTTCGTGATGAAAATGAGGTAGGGACTTTGTTTATTTGTTAATACTTCTACTAAATGGACTGGTTCGGTTCTTCCTCCACCTCTGGTGGTCTCAACAGCCATTGTAGTGCCCTCTTTATTCCCAAAAGACTTGCTTCCACCCCCTTACATCCACAATGATTTCTTCTAGTTTTTTTGTCCAGTTTCTTCTTTGTATCTGAATGTTTTACCCCAGGAAGTGGGCCTTGAGCTTAATTATGTATGCTTCTTAATGTAATTCCTGGTTATGATTGTTATAGTGAGTTTTATGTAGAATACGACATGCAAAATGCGTATGAATATTGACGTTTTCTTACTCTTTTATGATTGGCTCAACTATTGTTTCAAGAGATTTACAAACACGACAGTTTATTTTTTTCCTCATCTTCACTGTTATTTTCCTGAAGATGTTAAGTGTTAACCCCTTGCATTCTAGGTTAAGTTCAGTCTAACCTTTGACTTATTTATGAAGAAACTCCTCCTAATCTCTAGCTTGTCATGTAATATTACCATGCAACATACAAAATAAGTAAGAAAGAAATGATTTGTCAACGCTTGTTTAGACATGTATAAATTGCTTGTTCTAGCATATTCATAATAGAGATGTTTTGGTGAATGCACAGGGTGATGATGGTGAAGATATAATTTCTAACTTACGCAACGGAGCTGCAGCTGAAAATGCTGTTGCCATAATGCAAGAAAGGGGCTTTTCAAATCCCAGGAGATCTAGACATCGCTTGACTCCTGGAACAGTCAAATTTGCTGCATTTCATGTTCTTTCTATCGAGGGAAGTGAAGGACTTAATATACTTGAAGTTGCAGACAAGATTCAGGTAATCCAAAAGATGTTTCTTTTCCCATTCTTGCGAAGAAGAAAAGGTTGTTTCGTATTTCTTGCATTTCGTGTTAATCCTTCACTATTTGTCTCTCTTTCTCAAGAAATCTGGTCTCCGAGACCTCACAACAAGCAAGACACCTGAAGCATCTATTGCTGCTGCTTTGTCAAGGGATACAAAGCTTTTTGAAAGAACTGCTCCGTCAACATATTGCGTGCGAGACCCCTACAGGAAGGACCCCACTGATGCTGAGGCAATCCTCTCTGCAGCCAGGGAAAAAATTCAGATATTTAAAAATGGACATCTAAATGGAGATGATGCAGAGGATGTAGAACATGATGATGTTGAAAGAGATGAAGATTCTGAAAGTGATGTAGCTGAGGATCCGGAGGCTGATTATTTAGGTACTGAACTGAAGCCAAATAATGAAGCTCTTCCATGTGAAGCAGACAGATTCCTAGCAGAAAGTGGCCTTGGAGATGGAATGGACACCTCCCATGATGATGGTATGAGCACTCCACTTGTTGGGCTTAAGAATTTGGCTGATAGGTCCCCTTTGATGCAGCCTGAAAGTTACAATATGGTAAAAAACAGCAGTGCATCTGTTGATCAATCTATTGATGTTGCTGGAATCTGCAATGAGGCAGCCAACCTTGATCAAGAAGACACTGTTATTGATGAAAGTAACTCGGGCGAACCATGGGTTCAAGGCCTAGTGGAAGGCGAGTACTCGGATCTGAGTGTTGAGGAACGGCTCAGTGCTCTTGTCGCTCTAGTTGGTATCGCAAATGAAGGAAACTCAATTCGTGTTGTTCTAGAGGTATTATGTTGTCTTCTCTTCTCGTCTGGTGGCTTGAAATTTTGGTATTTACTTTTTTCTTTCTTTTGTATGTTTATTATCGTGATTGAAATGTGAGAGCCTCTCAGGAACGTTTGGAAGCTGCAAATGCTCTGAAGAAACAAATGTGGGCTGAGGTGCAACTGGATAAACGCCGAATGAAAGAGGATTTTGTGGTGAAGACACAGTATTCCTCTCACTTTAGTTACAAGGCTGAACCAAATGTCCAAAATTCTTCTGTAGAGGGTAGGCAAAGCCCATTACCTGCTGTTGATGACAATACTGGTTTGGTGTCGAATCCTCTTGTTGTCCAAGAAAACAGTCAAGATCGTCTTGATGAAGCAAATTATTCTACTCCTGTGCCTGCTGAACGGAACCTTTCATTACAAGAATTCTCTGCTGGCACTGATAATCTTATATTCCTGCAACCTGGATATGCTGCTGAAAGGTCACGGTCTCAGTTAAAAGCTTGTATTGGTCATAAGGCGGAAGAGATGTATGTCTACAGATCCTTGCCTCTTGGGCAAGATCGCAGACGGAATCGATACTGGCAGTTCATAACATCTGCTTCTCAAAATGATCCTGCATCTGGCAGGATTGTTATCGAGTTACGCGATGGACGTTGGAGGCTTATTGATTCTGAAGCGGTAGTGACCTCATGTTCATATCTAGTTTCTCATTGAAATCTTTTTGTTTTTGATGCTAAATGGTGTACTTCTCATCTTAAAATACTATGAAGTGAAAATTGCCATAGATGTTTTGGTTAGATCTTAAATGCCCTTTTGTATTTTATTGTATTTTTTTTAGGTAATATTTAATATGGAAGATATATATGTATGCATGTATGTATTTTAATTTAATATTATATAATGTATCCCCCAAAGTCTTGTGTCCTAGTTTTTGGGAAAATCACGTATCCGCGTATCCATACCGTGTCGTGTCGTGTCTGTGTCGTGTGTTCGTATCCGTGCTTCTTACTGGTGACTGTTATTACTAGTATACGATCCTTTTTCTGGCACCTCCCCTGGTAGATAAAAGTTCAGTGGTATTATACATCGTCCTCGCCACCCCCAACCCTCCTCATCTCGCTCTCTCTGGTTTGGGAGAGGGGACCAGAGGAAAGCATAAATTTGAAATTCTTGTCATAGCATTTATATTAATATATGTATTCTTTGGCCTGGACATTTTGTTTGAGTCTTTCATTGTTCTGTTTGCAGGGATTTGATGCTTTGGTCGAGTCATTGGATGTGCGTGGGTTGAGGGAATCTAATTTGCATTCTATGTTGCAAAAAATAGAATCATCTTTCAAGGAAACTCTTAGAAGGGGCTTGACCTGTATAAGCAGTGGAGGGCCGACGGAAGATGATGTCAAAAAAGAAGTTTCTGACATGACTCCTAACCCTGATTCCAGTGCCAGCACAGACAGTCCTACCAGTACTATTTGTGTTTCAAATTCTGATGTAACAGAATCCTCGTCATCTTTCGCAATTGGGCTCGGAAGGAATGAAACTGAGAAAAAGGATGCCCTGAAGAGATATCACGATTTAGAAAAGTGGATGTGGGAAGAATGCCTCAATTCTTCAGTATTACGTGCTATGAAATATGGAAGGAAAAGATGCAACCAGCTGCTAGGCATTTGTAACTACTGCCATGATTTGGACGTTTATGAGAGTAAGTATTGTCCGTCTTGCCGTATGGCTTTTGAAACTTCCACCAATGACTTCAATTTTTCTGAGGCTCAATGTGAAAAGAAATATAAAGGCGATGGATGGACTTCACGGCGTCTGGACTCATATCCTACTGCAAGGATCAGACTACTCAAAGCATTATTAGCATTGATAGAGGCAAGTCCTTTTAGCTTTATTCTAGTACAGTAGTTGTTTGTAACATTCAACTGTATATTATTATCATTAATGAAATACATTCAACTGTATATTTGGGTTGTAAGTTTTTAATTTATTTATTGCAGAGTCATTTTTTATTATCAGTTTATGCATTTTTTAGCGAGTTCACATAGTTGAAAATCAGCTTAGTTAGAATACCAAATAGGCAGAGAAAGGAGATTGAGAGAATGTGGATGTGGCTAAAGGAGAGAATGGAAATTAGGGTTCTCACCCTTTTTTGCAGTCACATTGTACAATCTTCACTCAAAAGCACAAAATTTTCCTTTTTAGGCCAACCAGTATCAAAGACATTCTAAAATATGTGGTTTGGCAGGTTTCTATTCCTGCTGAAGCTCTTCTGCCTACTTGGTCTGAGGGCTATCGAAAATCTTGGGGTATGAAGCTGCACAACGCATCATCAGCAGAAGACCTTCTTCAGGTCTCTCTCTCTCTCTCTCTTCAAGCGATTCTTTGATCTTCCAATTAAGTTTTTGAGTTAAAAAATGGTTTCTATTGAGGGAATTATGTTTTCTACTGAGCAGCTTTAGTTGGAGCAAGTAAATGCCAGACATTCTTTTTCAATTTTTCTGTGCGAGTTAGTTTGTGCAGATTGAAGTTGTTGATTGCTACCGAGAAATTAGTCTGGGATTGTTGTTCTATGCTCTGATTGATGAAAGGCGTAGGTGGCCTTGATATTTGTTATTTGCGGTTTTCTGTTGGAAATTTGGATGCTTCTCAATCTTGCCAACTTGGAAGCATCTGCACGTGGGTTTAGGGGGTGGAAACAAGTTGATACCCATTTTTCGTTCCAAGTTCCTAACCCTGGTGCTTCCTGTGGTGTGTCGTATTTTTTAAGGTTTCCTGTGATGTGTCTGGTTTTTCTTTCCTAGATCTATTTTGTGCTTGCAATCTTTTCTACTACCTTTTCCAATGCATGCGATTCTACTTTTATAAGTTTGTGTGCTTGGTTTTATAAGTTTCACTGTTTTCTTGCTTCATTTATCCTGGTAACAAGCTGATCCATTGCTCTGTGTACTTCCAGATTATGACTTTGTTAGAAGGTGTCATACAGAAGGACTTTTTGTCTTTGAATTTCGAGACTAGCAATGAATTATTGGGTTCTTGTAGTCAACCTGAACCTGCTGCTAATATTTCCCCCAACGCTGAAATGGTTTCTGTGCTTCCTTGGGTACCTCAAACATCATCTGCTGTTGCTCTAAGGCTCATGGAACTTGATGCATCCATTTGTTATACGTTGCAACAGAAAATCGATTCTCAGAAAGACAAAGAAGCAGGGAATTTCGTTGTGAGTATCATTACTTTATTTAAGGAATCATATGCTAAATCCTGCTGGTAAGAGAATGATTTGAGGAAAACCATATATACACTTTTACACAGAGGAGGATTGCCATATTGATGGCATCCTCTGTATGAGTTCTCCCTCAATGCGTTAGGATTAGTAGAGGAAATTTTTCTTTAATCTTTCTTTAGTGAACGTGCTCATTAGTGAGATGCTCTGGACCATGAATGAAGGAAGCATGGTAATGAGCACAGAAATTAATTGGGGTCTCTAGGCCTGCCCTCCCTGATGCCTTTCTGCTTTGATTTGAGGGTATGGTTCTGCAACAAAACATCCTTGTAGCTCCTCGATTCTTGGAGGTTTAGGGGGCCACTGTTTCAGTGGTACTCTGAAAGCAGCCACTTTGTGCATATTGCCGAAGGTTAGGTCTGTCTTTCAATCATCCCCCGCCCATACCCCCAATGATTGGGGACTAGATGGGTTCTGTTATTATTGTTGTAATCTTTCTTTAGTGAAACGATGGGTTAAATGCTGATAGATGGCCATGTTTACAAATTGCAACAGGTCTGTTCTTCTGTAAATGTCTTGTTTGACCTAGTATAATTTAACAATTGAAATTTCGTTCTTGCCATTCAAAGAAATGCCAGACAAGCAATTAATTGTTGCACATTATGTAATTTTGGTTAAAGTCTGAAGAATATCAACTTTCTCATCTTAAGTTAGTGCCACTTAGTGGACTGGGAAACAAGTCCACTGATCGACCGTTTGAGTTCTCTCAACAATTTTTTTTTTGGCAATTAGCTTCTGGTCCCTCCCAGTCCGTACTTGGGAAATTTGGGCAAAAAGAAGTTTCCGAATCTTCTTATAGCTACTTTTACACTTCTTATTTATTAGAGCAATCTCGGAAAAAAGTACAAAAGCCAAACTCAAATGGAAATATGCTATTTTGCTCAACTTTTTGATCCCAAAATTTAAATATCAGAGGCAAACAGAATCTGTAAGATGTTTGATTGGTTAATCAGTTTGTATGGTTTTTGAGGTTATTTCTTGTGATACTAATTTTATCATCTTGTACAAGTTTCTTTGGGAATATTGTTTTTGTTTTCTTTGTATGCGACTTGTCTTTATTTTATTTACATCCTTTTCTCTGTGAACTGGATCGTTTTCAACTAACATATCTGTAATATCACTCTTTAACCAGGCATTCCCATCAAAATTTTCTATTCCGAACAACGTCCGAGAGTACGATCTGGCAGAAGCTCCCCATGATCCTGAAAATCATCTTCAAGAGCCTTGGATTGACCACAACACTATCCACTCCATTTCAGGACGGGGACGTGGCACCCGCGGCCGAGGCCGTGGTCGTACTCGTGGCGGAAGATCTCAAAGAAGAGCAGCCATGAATCCCAGATCTGAGGCCACCCAGAGAAGTACCGGAACAAATACTTCTAGATTTGGACAGTTGCTGGGGTGGAAAGGCCGGTCCCGTGGACGAGGAGGAGCAGGACGTAAGCGGAGTCGCCGAACTGCCAGAAGTAGGCCAAAACCGGTTAAGCGAGTGGTGGATATTGGCAGCAGCGAGAGAGATCAACAAAAGGAGACTTTCTTTGATAGCACAGTAATGAGAAGTTTGGATCCGCAATGGAATAGGGAAGAAACTCTGGGGATTCAAGTGGAGGCCGAGGAAGAGGCTAGCAGCAGCTCTGATAGGTCAGAGTATGATGATTACAATGGTCTAGCAGTGGGGGATGAATATGAAGATGATTTACTTGGGGGTGACTATACTGGTGTGTTTAACGGCCAGTCTGAGCGTTTAATAGAGGGTGTTGATTATAACGTAGATGTTGAGGAAGACGATGACGATAGGCCCGAAGAGGTAGATGATGATGTGGATGTAGATGACGTTGATGATCAGGAGGAAGATGATAGTGAGGAAGATGGACAAGAGGATATCGATGTTGAGAGATATATTAATGGCGATTCAGATGATGAAGTGCATAGAGATGGTGACGAGCAAATCGGTAACCCGGATGATGCTACGGAGTCATCTTCGGATTACAGTGAGTAACTTCTCATGCAGAATATTTTACTGATGTACAACAGATGAATCGTATGATTAGGCTTTTGTATTCTTTTTGCTAGAACTTTTGTAGCACTTTGCGATATTTATAGAGGGATTTACTGCATGGAGCCCCTGTATTGTGCTAGGAGTACTGTTGGGATAGTGGCTCCCGTGTTAAAGTTAAAGCTGATTATCAAAATGTAAAAACACTGTTCTGCAAGAATATACAGTTAATTGCTAATGGTGATTCGCACGTATAACATTTTCGGGCTTGGTTGTTTTCCACTCTGTATTTTTCCAACAATGCATTCTCGTTTTACATAGCTAGCTACATCTTGACTCTTAGATATCTCATCGTATGGCTGCGGATTCTATAGCAAGAATTACAGTAGGGAGAGGTTCTTTGGGCTCAACCTACAAGCGGTTTCCCTCGTTACTTTCATCCGACAGAGCGACTATTGCTTAAAATCCAGGAAAGCCATGCCCCTTCAAATTAGGGGTGAAATTCCAGGGCATAACTCCTCCATTCTTGTACCTGAAAGGCTTTTCCAGTATCCCCCAACACTCCTTATGTTCCTGCAACGCAAGTAGGGTTGTAAACGAACCGAACTGCTTGATTTGTTTAAGGAGGCACGTTAAGTTATTTACCAACTCAACTTGTTAAAGGCCGCTCGATTTTCGCCTCGTTTACTATTGAGCTCGAGCTCGGCAAACCCTCAAGTGAACGAGACAGCAAGTTTATTAGCTATGAGCCTATGACTCTCTTTAGATCATTCTATAATATTCCAGTAGTTGCCTCAACAAATGACGTCATAGCTGTTCCTGCCTAATCCTCTTTAGCAAACACCTGGAGAAGGAAAAAGAAGTCATCTTCAATCTTTCCTTTCCTTTCCTTTATGATTGTTCGAAACTGTTGAGGGAATGAAGGTGAAAGAAGAATAAAGACTTGCTTTTCCCATTTTCACGATCCCGGGCTCCATTTGGTTTAGTTTGGCTGGGAAAGAGAGGACTTTTTACTCCAAACCAACACTAAACAAAAACAAGTTTCAAAAATCGATCAGATTGAATCGCCGACCTATACTGCCTAACGGAAACAAGTCCCTAACCGAAACAAGTCCCTATGGCAACAACACTCTGGTTCCGGTTCCTGGGCCTTTTACAGTCCAACACTCAAAACTGTTGCTTTTGTTTCTCTCTGTGTTTTCTTTCTTCCCTGCTCAGACCCAAGAGAGAAGAAAAACAGCACTATACATACCAAGCTCATTTATTCATTATTAGTAGAGGCACAAAAACTGAAAGAAAAAGTCACTATAAATATATTTCAAACAAGACCATATGTAAAGCCAAATAACTTGAAAGACAATCTGCAAATAACTTCATAATGACAAAATCCATAGACAACTCAAGGGAAAGAAAACTCTTTATTTCGACCCACGAAAAAAATTTAGCATCTCCACACATACAGAGCCTTAACACTTACAGAACACTACATTTGTTCAGGATACAAGATCATATATGATCTAATATTCCCCTTACCAAGCAGTACCTATAACTTCAAATCTATCGAAAGCGCCTTGAACATATCAGAAGACCACTAAATCCCATAACAGTTCGGTTTTATGTCATATTCACAGAGAGCTGTTTTGGACTCACGAAGTCAACAGTTTCTTGATTCCGGACTTCTGCTCTGGATTCAACCTCGTCGGAAACTTGACGTTGAATTTGATCCTCAGATTTCCCTTCTTTGTTGGATCTTTAGGAATCGGCATTCCTTCCCCCCGGACGACCTCTTCATAATCTGGACTAATCACGTTGTTGACAGGTACTGTTAAAGTCCTGCCATCTAAGGTATTTAGCCGAACAGTGTGACCGCTCAAGGCTTCAGACAAAGGTATTTTTTCTGTGACAACCAAATCGTTTCCATCACGGGTGAACACGCTGTGCGGTTTCTCGTCAATTATGAAGACGAGATCCGAGGGTATGACTCCTGGCTGCTCGTTCCCTTTCTCCGGGAACGTGATTTTGGTGCCTTTCTTCCAACCAGGCTTGATGTTGATTGTTAGGATCTCCTCTACGGGCATTGTCTTGCTGCATCCATAGCAAATAAACGCAAAGTAAACAACTGTTTGAAATGGAATTTGCTCTGAATCAATTTACGCTTCCAAGATTGGATATAACTTTTTCAATCAGCAACTACACCATGTGAAAATCATCAAACAACAAGCAACTTTGTTTTGCAACTACTAGTTGTAATTCCCTTGTTGACACAAAGTAAAAAGGACCCTATGTTACATGGACTCGAGTGGGAGTATTGGATGCGGGTGAGATAAGCTTCGGACCTTCCTAAACTTAAATCTTAGATACTGGGATATGTCCCATAATTTTTGGTACAAGGGATATGTCCCATAATTGAGTGTGGGTTACGGGCAAACGTTAACACTTCTTTGTAGTATATATTACATTAACTTTTTTTTGATTATGTATCATGTATATTGAAAAATAAGCAGATGGAATTAGTAATTTACCTCTAGTTCACCAAGGGTCATTATGCAAAACCTAAACATCATGGATAACGTGGAAAATTTCAAAAGAGGTCAGGCATTTGCTATTCACTCACCATGGAGCCAACCTAGATAATAATTTACCTAAATTATGAAGGATGACTTATTTCATGTCGTGTTGGGCTAAATAGCAAGTATCAATGAGTCCCTAAACATAGGCACAGTGGAATGTATTAGGGGCATAGTTTTAAATATTGGCTGTTATGTAACAGTTTTTGAGCCCTCCGATACCGTTACACACTGGTATACCGGCAAGGATAAAAATCGCATGCGTATTGGCCGGTCCCCATTACTTATCTAAACCATCATACAACATTGCCAGGATTTAGCATTTTTACACAAATCATTTGGAAATACACCAATAACTAAGCAAATAGCTGCCATCCGGACTAACTGTATGCTGCAATAGTATGAAGAAAGCAAGTCAGAAAAAGGAAATAGTACTGCATATGCTTACCCACTGGCATCAGCAATTTGTCTGGAGATCTTCATCTTCTTTGTGGCCCCCTTGTACAATTCTTCAAGAGAACAAGGCAGGGTCTGCTCAATTGGAGGGGCTTTTCTAGGACCAGCAGGTTGGTGCATGAATCCTCCACCAGGACCTCCACCACCACCGCCAAAAGACGCAAACATATTATCATCACCAAATATGCTCCCAAATCTAGAACCACCACCTCTCATGCCCCCACCCATTCCTCCGAACGGGCTCGACCCCCCGAAAAATTCTGCGAATATATCGTTGGGGTCCCGAGTTGAGAACCTGAATGTCGTTGGCCCGTCACCTGTTGAGAAGTAGGTGGCTCCGCCGGGTCCTCCTGGGCCTCCAGCGTCTGGAGGTGGCACTCCCTTTAGCCCCTCTTCACCGTATTGATCATATACTGCTCTTTTCTGGGGATCACTAAGAACCTGGAATTTTATGTCCAAAAAAAAAAAAAAAAATGTCAAACACAGATAATACCCAAGGCTTTAGAAAAATCCCAAGGCTAGGTTTGGACATATCCAACTTAAAAAAAAAAAGGATATACAGTACAAGAGATTATATCATTTGAATCTCACAGTAATACAAGTGAATTTAGGGGTGATCTTTCAGCCAAGTTTAAAAAAAAAAGGATAATATGATGAAATTAATAATGACACTCAATATCAATTACTATATTCATGGGTAGATGGATTATTTATTTTGCAAAAATAAATATTTGATAATATGAATTTAGGGGTGGTCTTCCAGCCAAGTTGCTTAAAAAAAAAAAAAAAAAAGCCCTAACTTGGCCTTTTGTTCTGTCATTTTTTATTTAAAAAAATTCGTGTTTTTGCGCCAAAGTTGCATCAGAGAAAGTATAAAACTATAACCGAAACTAATTTTTTTTTGGAATTATTTAAGAGTGAGTCCATTTAGCGGCTTCAACCCACGCTTTTGGGCTTTTTCTTGTATAATTCCAAAAAAAAATTCAGTTTCAAAGATAATTTCATTCTTTTCGAATTCCTCCTGTCAAAACATATTTATAATCCACAGAAGTGCAAAACTAAAAAACGGGATCTTTTTTCATAATGACAAAAAAAAAAACCTTTTTTTGGGAAACAATTTGACTTTTAGCTACATGTTTAGAGCAACTCCAAGACACTCTCTACTTAGCCACTCTTGACTCTTATAGAGAGCCAAAATCAATTTTCACCCCTCCAAGAGGCTCTCTACTCCCCTAGCTACTTTGGTCTCAATCTTTTCCGCTCTATACTACTAGAGAGCCTTTCCTGCTAGCTTCTCTATTTACTCACTCTCTCTCCTCCACTCACTTCCCCACTATTCTCTCTCTTTTTTATTTTTTATAACTTAAAATGTTTATAACTATTATTTTCCATATCTACGGTTGAAAAAAAATATATATTTGAAACTAACTCGACAACTTCTATCAAACAAGACCAATATTGAATATGAAATTATGTGTAAAAAAAAATTTTTTTGGAGGTAGGCCTTTTTAAAAAAAAACTATTATGAGCTCAAACCAAGATAATTTCATGAGCTCAAGTTCCATAAAAAAATCACAAGCCCCAATCAGCCAAAATCACAAGCTCAAACCCAAATTAGTTTGGATAGAGAGCAAAGTAGAGAATAGTGTTGGAATGGTGGTATGAAAAAGTGAATAGACAGAGTAGAATATGTACTTTTTTTTTGTTCTTTTGGACAGGTAAAAAAGGGAGGAGTGTTGGTGTTGGAGATGCTCTTATAGTCACTTCCACTGAAAACCCGAAACTACCCCTTTATTCGGTCCGCATTCCGCAATAATATAAACCGAACATCGAATATGGGAAAGAGCAAATAAGCCCAAGTTACTCGTAACGGTCAAATAAACGAGGATGATAAAGCTCCCAAATCCAAAATCGAGATCTGCTTGCAAGTCATCGAATATAAGTTTCTGAAATCTATAATTCGAGCTATGCTGCTTGAACGATATATAAAATTTTCAAACTCATAACGCATAATTGAGAAGAAATTGGACAGACCCAGAGCGAAACGTGAGATTTTTCGCAGTTTCCATGGTACTACTTACAAACATCTGTCATAAATAAATGGATTCGACGACAACCATAAATTTCACTGTGAAACACCATTAATAACTAAGTAGCTTTTTCAAAATTCAGATTAAAAAACAAAAGCTTCTTCAAAATTTCAAATAAAAATTCCACCGACAAGACTATCTCAGATGAGGTCTAGGGGTGCGTCAAATCAATACCGGGAAAATAAGAAACAGGAAATCTTGAAATCATTCATACATGAATTAAAGAGAGAGAAAGAGGATATATACTAGTAGTTATATACTTACATCGTAGGCTTCAGAGATCTCCTTGAATTTAGCCTCAGCTTCTTTCTTGTTATTAGGGTTCTTATCAGGGTGCCACTTCATAGCAAGTTTCCTGTAAGCCTTCTTCAAATCTTCTTCTTTAGCGTTCCTATCTACACCCAATATCTTGTAGTAATCCACCCCCATCTTCTCTTCACTTCTCTTTCGCTTCTTCACTTTGAATTTCTTCTGCTTTCTCTCTCTTCTTCTTCTTCTTCGCTTCGCTTCGCTGGTAATCAAGAGGTTTTCGGATTGGTTTTCGGCTATGGCGTTGGTCTGTATACGTGGGTTGTTATGATGACGAGCGACTTATTAAAATCTAGAGAGAGAGAGAGAAGAGAGTTATCTGGAAGGACTAGAGGCATGTGGAAGGTTCCAGAATCAGCCATCCCAGTTTGGGCCTGTAGTTACCACCCGTACCAACCACCTGAAATCCTGATTGGTTTTCGGTATTATGGGCTGGGCTTGTGATTAGTGATAAAACTCGACCCGAAGCATAAAAGTTAGGTTTTATTACGGGCCGGTCCACAAAACAAATATTTATTACTATTAAGGTTAATCACTCTTTTTAATTACCATTAAGGTTTAAATTTGGGTTTAATTTTAGGGTGCACTTTCCTATATAGGGTTTTAGTGGTTTAACACTTTCATATGGTACCCGAGAATTTTAGGGACTTTGATATGGTACCCTAGGATTTATAGGGTACCCTAAGGTTTAGGTTTAGAGTGCACTTTCATATTATAGGGTTTTAGTGGTTTAGACACTTTCATAGGGTACCATAGGATTTAGGTTTAAGGTGCACTTTCTTATTCTAGGGTTTTAGTGGTTTATGCACTTTCATAGGGTATCATAGGGTTTAGGTTTATGCATTTTCATAGGGTACCCTAAGGTTTAGGTTTAGGGTGCACTTTCCTATTCTAGGGTTTTAGTGGTTTATGCACTTTCATAGGGTACCCTAGGGTTTAGGTTTATGGTGCACTTTCCTATTATAGGGTTTTAGTGGTTTAAACACTTTCATAGGGTACCTTAGGGTTTAGGTTTAGACACTTTCACAGGGTATCCTAAGTTTACGCACTCTCATAAATACCCTAGGATGGGTTTTCTCTATAATTTTGGGGCTAAATATATATACCTTTTGTCCTCTCCAGGCTTTTGTTCCTATTTAGTGGAGGACCCAGTTCATCACGTGCTCAGATAGGGCTTTCCGTAATGGGTGGAGTGGTATGTACTTTTTCCAAGAACACACGGAGGTGGGCGTGCACTGGGCCACAAAAGTGGAGCGGCCCGTAGGTATCCCTAAAGTTATTGGCCCAGTCCTACTATTGTTGGGCTTTTAGTTCCGAGTAGGCCCGTAGTTCTGGATTGAATTTGACGGTATGTAAATTGTGGTTAACGGTCAAACCACAAACCGCGAATTCATCTCTAGATTTGTGTAAATTTTTTTTCTTTCATTATTCATTCTTCTTGACGAGAGGAATCTAAAAAAAATACAAAATTATGTTCGAAACTAGAATTATCTTGACTAAAGAAAAAATAATCCAATATATTTCGATTCATTTTTTTTACTCAAAAAAGTATTAGTTTAAACATAATTTTTTACTTTTTAAAATCCTTTTGTCAAGACGAAGCAATAATTCATAAAAAAATTGACACAAAATTAACCAATGTGAAATAAATTGAATATAGATAAAAGAATAATCGACAAGAATTATTAAGCCAAACCTTCTAATTAAGACAATTATATTTTCTTTTCTATTTTTTTTGGCCATTCGATATACATCAGTAGAGGATTAATGGGGGAGTTAGTGAGTTAGTCCGTTTAGAAGCTATCCATAGCCCCTCTACAGAGGCTCGAACCAGGAGATAACCGCTAGGCTACAATCCCTTGGTTCTTTTGTTTTTTTAAGTTATTGTTAAATTCGCTCCGTAGCAGTAGTTTCTATTTTAATTCTTTGTTTGCAATATCACAGTATAGATGCCATAATTTGATTACCTTATTAGTACCGTTTTATTTTTAACTTTCTATAATTTTATAATGGGTTTTGCTAAATTTAACCCAATATGTGGAGGATAATAGACACATAAAGACAAATGAATTCAGATTTCAATACATATTTTACGGATAGCAATACCATTTCACATATATTAATATATTTTTTTCAAATATCGATATACTTTTTGCATATTATCTTTCACCCATTAGGTGGAGGTTAGCATTTTCCTTTTATGATATGAATGGCACACAAATCTAGGACTGGGTATTGTTTTGGGTTGGATCGTGTTCGTGTCATGCCAATACGTGTCAACCCGAAAAGACTTATTTATCTAAACGTGTTGAAAATCTCAACCCTAACCCGACTTGAAATTATCCGTATTGACCCGAACATGACACGAATTGACACAATTACACAATACCCGTGTAATTTTCGTGTCGGGTTCGAGTTGACACAACATGAAGTGACACGTCCGAAGCAGGTTAACTGTGTCATTTTCGGGTGAACGTGTTGACACCAATAGATAAACAGCTTAGCCGTGTCATTTTCGGGTTATGCGAGTTGAACACGAACCCGACCTGTTTAGCAATCGTGTTCTCCAATTGTGTCATATACGTGTTTCGTGTAAAAAATAATCAACCCTAACCCGGTAACTTCGTATTGTATTCGAGTCGTATCGTATCATAAATCTCCACCCCTACACATGTCGTGACTCGTGAGGGCACTGATTGCTAGTATACGTACATGAAGAAAAACAATTGATGGACTATTAGAATTTCACATTGGAAAGTTCAAAACAAAATGCAAATTTTTTTTTTTTGAGATCTTAAAAATATGGCTTGAATTATGGGAGAATTACCGGACAGTGGCACTAGGGGTAAAAAATTACGTTTTGCTGGTGTACTTTTTGGAAATCACCAAGTCATGACAAGCAAAATAAATATTTCATATACATGGTATTTTAGATGTGTGCTGCCCATAATACCCCTCATTTTGATGGTGCAATTGTTTTTATGTATGTTGCAATAATAAGTAGAAAAGATGCAAACTATGACATGCACAGGTGCAATATTTGCAATCTCAGTGCATAAATTTATTTTTTGACCAACTTGGTTCGTTACATGTCATGGTGCAAATTTATTTATGTAAGTTGCAATAGTGAGGAGGAATCAGTGCAAAAACTTATTTTTTGACCAACTCGGTTCGTTATGGTGCAAATTTATTTATGTAAGTTGCAATAGTGAGGAGGAAGGGTGCAAAGTTGTACACGCCGATGTGAAATATTAGCAATCTCAGTCCAGAAACTTATTTGTTTTGACCAATTATGTTCGTTCAGACATGGTGCAAATTTATTTATGTAAGTTGCAATAGTGAGGAGGAAGGGTGCAAAAATTTTACATGCCGAGATGCAATTTTAGCAATCTCAGTTCAGACATTTTTTTTTACCAACTCTGTTTGTTCAATCATGGTGCAAAATTATTTATGTAAGTTGCAATAGGGAGGAGGAGCAATGCAAACTTTGACATCCCAAGGTGCAATATTAGCAATCCCATTCCAAAAGAGGGAGAGCGAGGGGGTTGGTTCAGGGGGGAATTTTTTTAGACGAGGGTATTTTGGTCAACACGAAAATAGGTACCATGTATATGCAAATAAAATTTTTCGTTTCATGTTGGGAGCAATTTCCAAAAACTGTACCATTGAACATGAATAATTTGCCCCTATTACCACTGTCCGGTAATTTGCCCTTGAATTAGAAAATTGATTTTCCCACCCCTCTTGACAACACACCCCCTGGGTCCCATGAGCAAATGTCCAAAATACCCCCACCCTTTTAACTATATTTCATTTTGATTTAATTTCTTAATCGTTTATCTTATTTATCTAATTCATTTATTTAATTATTTATTTGTGTCTTTTTCTTTATATATTTTTTTTCTCTTTTATTTATTTAA
>JAXBDA010001143.1:0-60790 GCA_036023075.1 Gaultheria prostrata | reverse complement strand
AGTAGTCTAAAGGGCTTACGAGTACATATTGCGAATTATATGTGAGCGAGAATTGTATGTGAGCGAGAAAAGTGTACAAAATACTCTGTAATCAATAAAAGATGTACAGTTACGCGTTTGTTTTGCTGCGCTACACTCTACATGGCAGTGGTACCCTTGGTGGTGGTAGGAGGGGGAGTGCCGGTCGATTGGGCTAGGAAGGGCAGTTGAACGAGGGTTCTTGGCGACGAAGGGAACGTCACCCCCGGTGAGTTGAAGAAGATTTTGAGCAAGCTGAAAAACAGCGAGATCACCCTCATTCAAGTTGTACGAGTGGTAAAGGAGATAACCAAAGAACGTACTTTCTTGATCGACGGCTACGAGAAGTTCATCAATGGCGAGATTGGCCTGGAGTCCATGACTCGGGAACTCGAGATGATGAGTCTAATCACGGGTCCAAAGATGAGGAAATAGGAGATTGATATTAGGATTCAGAAGGCCAAGGATCAGTTGCAAGCGATGAAGTAAACAGTTGCAAGGATTGAAGTCAATAATGGATTATAAGTACATTGAATTGGGAACATAACACGACATGACACGATAAAAAAGGCACGGCATGACACGACAAAAAAAGCACGGCACGACACAACACGATTAAGTAACCGGCACAGCACGATTAATTAATCGGGCACGACACGGCACGTCACGATTTAAAAAAGGCACGACCCGACACAACACGGTAAAGAAAATTTGCCTAGCATGACACGAGCACGGTATGTCATGGCATGACGCAACACGATGAAGTAAACGGGCATGACACGGAGCACGGTTGACACAGAAGATGAATGGCACGGCATGGCACGCATGTTTGACACCTCTAAGAACCCCCAAGGAGTTGGTCGGTGTTGTCGGAGTGCCGGAAACACCCATGGCGGTGGTGGTAGAAGGGGGAGGGCCGGTCAATTGGGGTAGGAAGGGCAGTCGAACGAGGGTTCTTGGTGACGGAGGGAATGTCGCCGCCGGTGAGTTGAAAAATATTTTGAGCAAGCTGAAGAACGGCGAGATCACACTCCTTCAAGCTGTACGAGTGGTGAAGGAGATAACCAAACAACGTACTTTCTTGATCGACGGCTACATGAAGTTTATCAGCGGCGAGATTGGGCTGGAGTCCCTTACTCGGGAATTCGAGATGATTAGTCTAATCACGGATCCAAAGATGAAGAAGGAGGAGATCGATGTTAGGGTTCAGAAGGCAAAAGATTGCAGGAAAGATTTGAAGTAAAAAATGGATGATAGGTATATTGACTTGGGACATACACTAGGGTTGGAAGACACGGCTTGTGAAGTTCTGATGAAGGTATTAAAGGACGAGATGGGCGTGACCGAAGCCGCCAAAATGCTGCTCGAGATGAAGTAACTATATCCTTCCTCTGTGAGTTCTTTACAAGTACATAGAATGGTTAGTAGTCTAACTTACAGAACAAGAAGATTTCATGCTGGGAGACCTAAGCTTTGGGCATCCGTTTGGTGTTTTGTGCCTCTACGGTGGGATTTTAGGTATATTACTAAGTGTTAATTTTCTGGAGTATTATAGTTGTAACTGACCAATGTGCGCATAGAATGGTTAGTAGTTTGAAGGGCTTACTTTGAATGGTTAGTAGTCTAAAGGGTTTACGAGTACATATTGCGATTTGTATGTGAGCGAGAAAAATGTACAAAATATTTTGCAATCAATAAAAGATGTATAGTTACGCGTTTGGTCTGCTGCGCTACACTCTACATGGCGGTGGTACCCTCGGTGGTGGTAGGAAGGGGAGTGCCGGTCGATTGGGCTAGGAAGGGCAGTCGAACGAGGGTTCTTGGCGACGAAGGGAACGTCGCCCCCGGTGAGTTAAAGAAGATTTTGAGCAAGCTGAAGAACGGCGAAATCACCCTCCTTCAAGTTGTACGAGTGGTTAAGGAGATAACCAAAGAACGCACTTTCTTGATCGACAACTATGAAAAGTTCATCAGTGGAGAGATTGGGCTGGAGTCCATGACTCGGGAACTCGAGATGATGAGTCTGATCGCGGCTCCAAAAATAAGGAAAAAGGAGATTAATGTTAAGGTTCAGAAGGCCAAGGATCAGTTGCAAGGATTGAAGTCAACAATGGATTATAAGTACATTGAATTGGGAACACGACACGACATGACACAATAAAAAAGGCACGGCACGACACGACACGATAAAAAAAAGCACTACACGACACAACACGATTAAGTCAACGACACGGCACGATTTAAAAAAGGCACGACCCGACACAGCACTGTAAAGTACATTTGCCCAGCACGACATGACACGAGCACGGTACGTCACGGCACGACGCGACAGGGTGAAGTAAACGGGCACGGCACGAAGCACGGTTGACACGGAAGATGAATGGCACGCACGTTTGACACCTCTAAGAACCCCCAAGGAGTTGGTCAGAGTTGTCGGAGTGCCGGAAACACCCATGGCGGTGGTGGTAGAAGGGGAAGGGTCGGTCAATTGGGGTAGGAAGGGCAGTCGAACGAGGGTTCTTGGCGACGAAGGGAATGTCGCCCCCGGTGAGTTGAAGAAGATTTTGAGCAAGCTGAAGAATGGCGAGATCACCCTCCTTCAAGTTGTACTTGTGGTTAAGGATATAACCAAAGAACGCACTTTCTTGATCGACGGCTACGAGAAGTTCATCAGTGGAGAGATTGGGCTGGAGTCCATGACTCGGGAACTCGAGATGATGAGTCTGATTGCGGCTTCAAAGATGAGGAAGGGGGAGATTGATGTTAGGGTTCAGAAGGCCAATGATCAGTTGCAAGGATTGAAGTCAACAATGGATTATAAGTACATTGATTTGGGAATACAACACGACATGACATTATAAAAAAGGCACGACACGACACTACAGAAAAAAGCACAACACGATTAAGTCAACGGCATGACACGTCACGATTTTAAAAAGGCACGACACGACACATCACGGTAAAGTAAATTTGTCCAGCACGGCATGACACGAGCACGGTATGTCACGGCACGACGCGACATGATGAAGTAAACGGGCACGGCACGAAACATGGTTGACATGGAAGATGAATGGCACGGCACGACACGACATGCATGTTTGACACCTCTGAGAACCCCCAAGGAGTTGGTCGGTGTTGTCGGAGTGCCGGAAACACCCATGGCGGTGGTGGTAGAAGGGGGAGGCCTGGTCAATTGGTTAGTAGTTTGAAGGGCTTACTTTGAATGGTTAGTAGTCTAAAGGGCTTACGAGTACATAATGCGTGTATGTGAGCGAGAATTGTATGTGAGCGAGAAAAATGTACAAAATACTTTGTAATCAATAAAAGATGTATAGTTACGCGTTTGATCTGCTGCGCTACACTCTACATGGTGGTGGTACCCTCGGTGGAGGTGGAAGGGGGAGTGCCGGTCGATTGGGCTAGGAAGGGCAGTCGAACGAGGGTTCTTGGCGACGAAGGGAACGTCTCCCCCGGTGAGTTGAAGAAGATTTTGAGCAAGTTGAAGAATGCGCGAGATCACGCTCCTTCAAGTTGTACGAGTGATTAAGGAGATAACCAAAGAACGTACTTTCTTGATCGACGGCTACGAGAAGTTCATCAGTGGAGAGATTGGGTTGGAGTCCATGACTCGGGAACTCGAGATGATGAGTCTGATCGCGGCTCCCAAAATGAGGAAAGAGGAGATTTATGTTAGGGTTCAAAAGGCCAATGATCAGTTGCAAGGATTGAAGTTAACAATGGATTATAAGTACATTGAATTGGGAACACGACACGACATGACACGATAAAAAAGGCACGACATGACACGACACGACAAAAAAAGCACGGCACTACACAACACGATAAAGTCAACGACACGACATGATTAATTAATCGGTCACGACACGGCACGGCACGATTTAAAAAAGGCACGACCCGACACAGCACGGTAAAGTAAATTTGCCCAGCACGGCATGACACGAGCACGGTATGTCATGACACAGCGCGACACGATGAAGTAAACGGGCACGACACGAAGCACGGTTGACAAGGAAGATGAATGGCACGCACGTTTGACACCTCTAAGAACCCCCAAGGAGTTGGTCGGTGTTGTCGGAGTGCCGGAAACACCCATGGCGGTGGTGGTAGAAGGGGGAGGGCCGGTCAATTGGGGTAGGAACGGCAGACGAACGAAGGTTCTTGGCGACTAAGGGAACGTCGCCGCTGGTGAGTTGAAGAAGATTTTGAGCAAGCAGAAGAACGGCAAGATCACACTCCTTCAAGCTGTACGAGTGGTGAATGAGATAACCAAACAACATACTTTCTTGATCGACGGCTACAAGAAGTTTATCAGCGGTGAGATTGGGCTGGAGTCCCTTACTCGGGAATTCGAGATGATTAGTCTGATCACGGATCCAAAGATGAAGAAGGAGGAGATCGATGTTAGGGTTCAGAAGGCCAAAGATCGCAGGAAAGATTTGAAGTAAAAAAATGGATGATAGGTATATTGACTTGGGACATACACTGGGGTTGGAAGACACGGCTTGTGGAGTTCTGATGAAGGTATCAAAGGACGAGATGGGCGTGACCGAAGCCGCCAAAATACTGCTCGAGATGAAGTAACTATATCCTTGCTTTGTGAGTTCTTTACAAGTACATAGATTGGGTTGTCTAACTTACAGAACAAGAAGATTTCATGCTGGGAGACCTAAGCTTTGGGCATCCGTTTGGTGTACTGTGCCTCTACAGTGGGATTTTAGGGATATTATTAAGTGTTAATTTTCTGGAGTATTATAGTTGTAACAGACCAATGTGTGCATAGAATGGTTAATAGTTTGAAGGGTTAATAGTTTGAATGGTTATGTAAGAGATTTTTCATTCGAGATTGAATTTCGACAATCTGAACCGTTAGATGCGTTTAGAATGTGTTTTTAAGGTCTAACACGAGGATTTGTAAAAACAAAATGCCCGGAAGGGCTTGATCCGTACATATACGTTTTTTATCGAAAAATGCTCGGATCTTTATCGAAAAACGGTCGGATCAAGCCCTTACGGGTATTTTTTTTTACGAATCCTCGCGGTGAACCTTAAAAACATATTTTAAACACATCTAACGGTTCGGATCGTCTCGGATTGTCAAAATTCAATCTGGAACGAAAAATCCCTTACATAAGCTATATATATACGGCTAGCTTCCAGTCAGGGATCCCTGACTGGAAGTTTTTGGGTATTTTAAAGGTTTTAAAATTTGTATTTACAAAATCTAAACCGTCTAATGTGTTTAAAACGTGTTTTTAAAGGCCCCGCGAGAAATCATCAAAAAAATTACCGGGAAGACCTTGATCCAAACAGTTTTTCACAAAACTGTAAATGTACAGTTTTGTGAAAAACTGTTTGGATCAAGCCCTTCCCAGTATTTTTTTTGATGATTTCTCGCGAGGCCCTTGAAAACACGTTTTGAACACATTGGATGGTTCGGATCATAAAAAAAAAATCGGGAACGTGGAGGTCCGGAACCCGGACTAGAAGCTTCCCCTCTCTCTCTCTCTCTCTCTATATATATATATATATATATATATATATATATATATTGGAATGCAGTTGTATCTGTTTTGAGGCTTTCTTTCTCTTTCATGTATCTTTTTAGAAACCAATTTAACAGACATTTTATTTAGTTAGTCCGAGCCAGGAAAAAGGATACGTTGATGCAGAGCACACGCCATTGTTTACTTGTTTCCGTGATTCTGACAAACAAAGTCTATTACATCACCTGCTAAATTGATAATTAATCATCCATGTTCTCTTTACATCTTCTTTGTAGGGGCCTTTTACCGGTTAGCTAAAACCAACAAAATGTCCAATCACATGAGTTAAGATGACAAAAAAAGAGAGAAATCTTTTTAAAAAGTCAACCTCGTGTGTATGTATTACTTTAAGGATGTATCTTCTTCTTGGGCTCTTGAGGTTTCTGCTTAACTTTCTTAGGGCCAGGACGGGAGACAGGCGTGGAGATGAGAGCCTTAGGGGCCGTAACGGGGACTGGATTGGAGACCGGAGCCTTAGGGGGCCCTGCTAGGTACAGGAGTTGAGACCGGAGTTAGACCCCAGAGTGGGGATTGGAGTGGAAACTGGAGCCTTAGGGGATGGATTGGGGAGTCCTAGAGTGGAAACCTGAGCTTTGACAGGCTCTGTCTTAGCCTGGCCAATGGGTTTCAAACCAACCGGTTTTTCGGCCTTGATTGGTGCTATTTTCTAACTACTCTTCAAGTTAACGACATTAGAGGTTTTCTAGTTTTCTGGACTAAACTATTGGTACGACCGAAACAAAATGATATATCTATTTCGCAATCATGGCATGGAAATAAGAACCATTGGTTAAAGTTGATGGTGAAAAAGATGATCCATTTGAGGGAATAGAACGACTAAAGCGAAGGTTTGAACTACGCTGATTGAGATGTTTAGCTTCAAGATATTTCAGATACTACTTGATTAATATTCCAAACTTCCAAAGCATACCCCCAATATATTTTTCAAAAGGAGTGCATACCCCGTACTTTTTCTGAAACTTGTTCAAGGACAAAAGTGGACATAGGACTAAATTTTAGGACCTTTCTTAGATGCTTCCTTGTGCTTAACTCTAACCTATATAACTCTGGAATTTGTGTTACTTTCGCATGTTATTTCTTAGATGTTTCCACGTGAATAGATATGAATACACTGCGAATTAGAGAAGGTCTTGGAATACAGAAACATAACTAAATCTACTCGAATGTATGCTTTCATTGGTTTCCCTCGGTTACAAAATTAGATATGAATACACTGAGATCAAGATTCAAAAGCTTCCAGTGAAAATGTCACCCGGATCAGTGACCATACAATGCATTAAGAGATATTTAGTAGAATGTGGTGGGGGGATAGTGCTTGTATGCCAGTTTTACCAAACTAGGAATGATACTCTTAGAACCTGTGGATTTGAAATATACCGATTGGTTCTTTGCCAGATGACATAGGACAAGTTAGAGAGCCTGGGGGATTGGGTTCTTTTCGCGGGGAAATGTTGTTCGAGATCCTTCCCTGCAAAGCAGCTGGGAAATGGTATGACCAATTGTATCTGTTTTACTTTACTCACAATGTTCTTATAGGTACCAAAAAACATGTTTATTTTTTTTAAATCAGGCCTAGTTTCGTGTGTTCAGCTCTTCCATAGGCATTGCGATATCATCTCTACTTCAGAATCTATAGGGCACCGTGACACATCAGGAAACCTGCAGGGCTATTTGAGAAAGAGTATTAGAAGAGATGGAACGATATGATTATGTAAGCACATATTTTTTTGGCTTCCTATAAGATTACTGTTTGTGGGTATTGGCTTTTTTGGCTTCCTATAAGATTACTGTTAGTGGGTATTGGCTTTTTTTCAGATTGATAAGTTGGTTGTAAAATGGCTCCGTTGAGTCTTAGCCATTTCGGGTTAAGAAGATGTGAAAAAGCGGTCATGGAAAGGCCGATATAGCGATCAGTTCCTTTTACCACAATTTGTGGTGCTAATCACAAATTCTGCCTTCAAGAAGTTTCCGTTTTATGCTTTTGGATTCTGCTGCAAAGAATTACCTTTTACCAATTTAAATGTTTTGACGAATACATGTCTGCATTTTCCGGCGTACCTAAGAAACAAAAAAAAAAAACCTCTTAGCGATACTTTTTTGAACATTTTTCAATCCTTATTATGTTTCGTTACAGATGAATGTCTAGTTGAAAGATCATCAAAACAGTTGCCTTAAAAATTATTCCAATTGTGAGAAATTAATAAAAAGCGAACGAGCTAATAGATTTTATTATGTTTTTTTCATACCAATCATAATTAGAATATGAGAATACTTTCTTATTTTCTTTAAAAAATAAACTTCTTACAATCATGTCATTTTGATTGTATCTTTTCCGTTTGAATATTTTTAGTTTTATAATTTTTGTAAAAGACTTTTGAAGATGTAGGGAGCTCAATATTATGAGTTTACTTCGGGCCTCTAAAATGTGACGCCCGCAATCTTAATTAAAAATGCGTTCTTGAATAAGTTAAAGTCTAATACCACAATTGAAAACTATCATTTTTAACGTAATTCAAGCTACGATAATGTAACTTAATTTATTTTTTACTTGTATGTTTTTCCTGACGTAATAGTAAATGGGCAACTAAGAGCATCTCCAACAATTCCTAGCCATCTTGCTTCGGAAAAGTGCCATAAATGGCTAGCCTCTACATCATTGAACTTCCCAACAGCCTCTCCAAACCCCTAGGCGTTTAAAGTAAAATATGATTTTTCCTTAAAGGAGGAGTAGAAACCCACCAATCATCTTTTTCAACGGAGCCAGAAACCTACCGATCGGAGAATAAACCCTCGCCGGGAACATACCGATCGAAGAAAAGACCCTCGCCGGGACCCTATTGTTGCCGATCGGAAAAAAAATTGATCCTTGACTCCCTATTATTTCAGATCGGGGAGAGAAGAGAGAGTGGGTAGCTTTCCCTACCTTTGCTGGAGCCAAACGATGGCAATGGACCTGAAGATCGTCTAGATCAGTGGTGTGCAGGAGAGGGAGAGAGAGAGATGGCGTAGCGAGGCTCCATACCTCGTTTGAGCTGGCAAGGTACTGTAGTCGTTGCCCCGATGGCCAGCCGTATGGAGAGATTGCTGGGTATGGTTTTTATGGTTTCTCTCGCGAGAAATGGCCAAATGGTAGAAATGACTAGTTTGATGGAGATGCTCTAAGCTAAGGTCGGCAGTGGCAAATGTACATTAGGCACAGGCAGGTCCTAAATTCTGAAAGGTTCGATCAAATACTTATCGGAGGTCCCCATAAGGGACAAATCAAGTACATATCAGTTCTCTATCTTTGTTGGGTTTTTTTTTTATTTTTCTGATAGGTATTTCTTACAAATTCAATATCAGAGACTTAATTATAATTTGATTACTCTTTGATTTAGAGGTTGGAAATGCTAACGAGTGCAATGTTTGTGCCCGTTAAGGGTATAAAAAGATACACTTGTGAGTCTCATTTGTACTTTATAGTACAAGTGAGACCCAATAAATATACTTTTTTGTACCCTTAACGGGTGCAATGGTGCGCCCGTTAGCAAGACCCTTAGAGGTTTTGTGACCTATTATTTTACGAGTAGTGATACATACACACTCAGCCACACCCTCTCTCACATGGGGTGTGGTCCCCACATGGGGCCACATGTGGGGACCACACCCCATATGAGAGAGGGTGTGGCTGAATGTGTATGTAGGAGTGTGTATGTATCATTTTTGTTATTTTACTAAGTACATGATTTGTAGTACTATAAGCAGAATAAGACTTTACTTTATCTTTTTTCAAGCATCATAAGCACAATAGGACATTACGGGCTAGGATATTTTTACTAATGTTTAGCATCATAAGCACAATGTTTTAACTTTACTACTATAATTTATGATTGTACAGTCCTAGGATTTCACTAATGTTTTAAGTTTGAACTTTTTTGTTTAACAAAGAATTTTTAAATTTTTTATATTGGATTGTAAATTTTTTTTTCTAAGTTATGCTTTAAAGATGACCCCCAGTTTAGAATTCCTGAATTCGCCATTGGGAGTCGGGTTTGGACAACTCAAACATCAAGGCCGGCCCTAGTCACGTTAACTCCTTTAATTGTATTGAAATATTTGAGGTTAATCATTCGAGAAGAATAAGACCATGTAGAAATATGAACCGTGAAATGAAAAAAGTTAGAAAAAGAGAAATAAATGTTTTTCCGTGTTTGGTGTTTTATAACTATTGATCATAATTCTATATTTTCAAATTGTTCCTATCAACACGAATAAAATTAAGAGAAAAAAAAATTAAAAATCAACTTAGGCCCTATTCCACTAACTCAAAAAAGCCAGCTTATTTCTAAAATCGAGGCCGTCACTCTCTGATAATACATCCATAAAAAGTCATGAAAAACCAAAAAGCCAAAAAAACTCTTTGGTAGAATACACCTTAATGTCGACATAATATTCTACTAAAACACAACCGTCTCCGAAGCCGTTCGATGATGTCGCCTGTTAAACTTTTTTTTGTCGTATTGGCCGGCCTAATTTCTTGATGGCCAAGCCACATTTCTCGATTGTCGTTCATACATCGTATGAGGTGTCACTTTAGTCCACGTTGACAATAAACATTAATCTAGAACGGGTGTGTTGCTAGAGTGTGTGCGCCTCCATATCTACTGGGGTACACTGCAGCACTCCAACCGTTGGATTATAGCTGGATCCTGAAGGGTAGAAATTTGTAGAAGTTAATGGGAGCTTCTGGAGCAAGTTCCAAAAAAAACAAAAAAGAAGAAAAATTTCAACTTAGATTTTGTGGTGTACTCTAGTTTATGTTAAATAAATATTAACGACTATTTTGGCCAAAGTAGTAAAGCAAGATTTTTGATTTTTTTGGCTTCAAAAAGTCATGTGTTTTGGCTTCAAAAACAACTTAAGGTCTACTTTTCCGGCCCAACATGCTCTACCAATATCAAACCTGCCATACTGCTAGGGATGGCAATTTCCTCCGCCCTGTTCGAATCCGATCCGGTCCTCGATTCGAATGGATCGACGTTTAAGAGATCTGTTCGGGAATTGGAGCGGATATGGGGATTTTTTTAAAAAAAATTTGGGGATCGGATCGGAAGCAGGGATAAGTGTATCCCCGCTTCGAATCCGATCCAATCCGTCCCCGAATCCCTGTTTCTATATATATACATTATATAAAAAGAAAAAATAATGAAGAAACAATTGTTACCCACTCTCTCTCTCTCTCTCTCTCTCTCTCCTGTCTAATATCTTCTTCTCCTTTTTTTTTTTTATATTGAACGACGATCTTCTTCCCCCTTTGAAAGTTTCCCCCACATCGACCTCTCCTCCATTTACCAGTGGTCCAGTACAACATCCACCTCTTATGGTGTCGATTCGGTTCTGGCTAGTCCTTCTGGCGGAGGTTACCGCGGTTCAGATCATGGTTACCTCTCTCTACTAGTAGTTCTCTCATATGTCCGCTTCGGCTCCAGGTTGAGGACTCGAGGTCACATATTTCTTGATTTCCAACTCTGATCTTCGGAATCTTCCTATTTTTGCATTTTTTTAATCCAGAGTTAATTAGTCAGATCAAAAAAGAAATCCAAGGAATTTTCCTGAATCCCCGTTTGGATACCCGTTCCCCGTTTGGGGCGGGGATGGAGGGGAGAAAATAATCCCCATTGGGGATCGGAGTGGGGACGGGGATTGGGGAGAGATTCGGGGAGCGGGGGCGAGGATAGTAGTCTCCAGCCCCGATCCGGCCCCATTGCCAACCTTACATACTGCATTTTACTAATAAGCAAAAAATAGCCAAACCATTACACTCTTTGCTTTTGGCTTTTTGGTTGGAAAAAGCAAAAATATTGCTTTACAATCTTACTCACCCTTATGTTCAACCCGGTAGCACATGGAGGTATGAATTGACAAGGTGAGATAATTGATGACTCAAGTGGAAATTCCACCACATGAGTTAAGACCACTTAAGATCTAGCTCTAATATCATGTTCGATTTCCGAGAGAATTTTAACCTAAAACGAATTGGCTATAATAAGTTAACTAAACTTGGGAGGAATAGCCAGCCCTTATATATACCCTCTGCTTAAAAAAACCAATTCCTTGTCCCAATTTCAACCATGCAAAGGGGGCTTGTCGTTTTATGTTGTTATGCCTGTACAAATGATGGGTGATGCTTTCAGGCCACCATCATTGAGTTGGTTAAGTGAAATTAGCCTGATGTTATATCCTTCCTCTGCTTCAAAAATAAAATAAAATGCCATGGACTACTAAAATTTAGATTTGTGAGATTAATTATGGGAATAAAAGTAGGCCGTGAAATCTCTTCAGTGTTTGGAAAACCTAAATGTGGGGTAGAGTTCGAGTCAAGCTACTATAAAGGAACCAGGGCCGGCCCTGAGCTAAAGCGAGCGTTGCGGCCGATTTAGGTCCCAAAAAACTACGAATTTTAAGGGCCCCATATTTTAGTACCCCTAGGTATCTTTTGTAATAGTACCAAAAAATATGTAATATTGACTATAGAGTACTATTGACTGTTCCCGTTATAGTTGCTACTGGAGAACGAAACTTTACAAAGTTGAAGTTGATTGGGTCGTTCCTTCGGTCAACTATGTAACAAGACAGGTTAATTGGATTCTTCATTCTATCTATTGAGCATGAGATGGCGGATAAGATTGATTGTTCACACATAATTAGTACTTTTGCTGCTAAAACTGCAAGAAAATTGATATTTAGATGATACTTCTAAAATCTTGGAAGGTTAGGAATTTTTTTTTAAAAACTTTAGGATTAATGATATTTAAGTAGCAAGTTTGAAATCTTGAAATGTTTGGTTATTGTTTTATGGTTATTTCTTATTGATGAATAGTAGTATTTGTCTTTGAAAGTGTAATTTACCTACTCACGTGTTCTTCATTAAGATTTTGAAAAATGCCTCCTTTTAAATTTTGCTTTAAGCCTCCAAAAAGTCAGGACCGGCTCTGAAAGGAACCAAGCTCAATCTCGATCATGAATTTAAGAAAAATATTATTTAAGCACGCATAAACTAAATTTACAACAAGCGTAAGCGTAGATTTTTGTAAAGTAGTACACGTAGTAGTAAAAATAAACGTTGATCGCTATTCTGCTATATTCTCGAGCTTAGTCGAGTCGAGTGGAGATTGAATTTTTTATAATTAGTTTAATTTGTTCGCAACCCTATCGATTAACTAGTTCTTGAATAAATAGTGAACATTGTTTTTGGAAAAAAAGCAAACTAAAAAACATTCAAAAGTTACCCAGGGCATATATTTTTATTTTATTTTCCACTAAAAAACTGATGCAAATCTTTTTTTTTTTTTTTCAAAATTTTTAAAAAAAAGAGAGGGCGAAAAACGAAGCAAAAGGTCACAGCCACCCTCACTCAATGGAGACGACCGCATAGGGACATTTCTTAAGTTTAAAAAAAAAAAATCCATTAAAGTTGAGCAATTATTTGGAAATTCCAAGGAGGGATCCTACTAGAACTGTATGACTGTCAGATTAAAACCGTGAAGGCCACAACACGTGGCTCCGAAAAAGAGCAGAGGAAAATGATTAAAAACAGAAAAAAGAGGAGGAGAGAGAAATTAGGTTAAATAAGAGTGTGGGAGGGTTTTGCACACACACACACACACAAAAAGAAGAAAAATATATCAAGAGTCCCCTTGCCCAAGTTGCTTGGAAACTCACGGGGTTCATGGCAGGGTGAAGAAGCCGCCTCCAAACCCCTTTTCTATCTCTCTCTCTCTGAAACTCTCTTTCTCTCTCCAAAACCCTCTCACCATTTCAGGTAAATCGTTCTACAAATCTCCTTTGCTGTGTATGACTCTGTTCTGTTTACTGGGTTTTAGCTGTTCTTTTTCTTGTTCTGCTTTTTCTGAGCTTTTCAAAGTGTAAGATTTTGCATTTTTGTGTTTAGTTTGGTGATTTAGAATGTGGGTTCTGTTGATTATCGTAAAAGATTGATGCTTTAGTGTATATACGTGATCAAAACGAAAGAGCAAATTTCTCTGGTCAAAATTGTCGTCTTGTTGTTTATTTCCAAGAAAAAGGGGCATTTTTTTTGATAGATTGAAATGTGTATGACCGGATCAAAGTAGTTGTTGTTGTACTGTTCTTATATATAAAAAAGAAGAGTCTTTGCTTTTGAAAGCAAAACTCTTACTGTTATTGATGTCCAAGAGTAAGGGGTTCTTTATTGATAAATTGAAATGAGTATGAACGGATCAAAGTACTCGTTGATTAGTTTTATAATGTCTGTGCAAGCAGTGTTTTGGTTCTGAAAACTCAAGTTGCATGACCCGTGCTTTGATTTTTACTGCTTCGTTTTCTTGTGGCAAGAGATGTTCTTTCCAAATCAAATACTCGAATAGTTTTATACATTTATTGACTTGTTTTTCTTGGGAAGGGAGAGGTTTTCAAGTTCACATTTTTACCCTGTTTCAAAAAGCCATTAGTTTGTCTCTGCATTTGACTAGACATCGTTTGCACATTTCGTTGCGTAGTTTTTTCTATAGTACTTTAGAAGTACTTAAATTGAAGTCTTGGGAAAATCCTTCGATCCATTTTATATGAGTTAGGTTGTTCAAATGGTCATAGACTTGGTCAGCTCTCTACTACCCAATAATACATTTGAATGTTGGTTGTCCAGGTCAGTTTGGTTTTGAATTTTCTATGGGAAATTTGATAAATACAGTTTAGGTCCCCCAAGTTGGTTAAATGTGAGTTTGTATGAGGTTCCAAGCACCAAATTGGGGGAGGGACTAGTGTCAAAACATTGTTAACCAGTCCTATATAAATCATAATGATATTTGACAGATAATGGAAACTCCCTTGATTAATACAACCCCTCCCGGGATTGTTCTAGTATTGTCCATTATGCTTCAGTTGACCTCACCCGTTCTCTAACCAAAAGAGGATCACTTTACTTTTGACTAGCATTTACATATGTATTGGGTGATGCGAACATGTTGAGTACAACTTGCGTGAATGTTGTTTGGAATGGTGAGCAACCCAAGAGGAAGTAACTGAAAGGTAGATGTGTGAGTTTAGATGCATTTATGTCTGATCTTCTTGCTTTGCTAGCACCTGTACTATTTTCGTGAGCTGCAGAAGGTTCTGGATTGTTTCCTTCGGCTAACTAAATGGTTCGAGTGAAGTGTGCTACTTTAATCAATATGTTGGATACCTTCTTTTGTATAACGTTGAGTCTGTGGTCATTTCTTTAAAAAACCTTCTGGGGTAAGGCAGCGAAATATGTTTCTGCTTCTGTGACTTGCAATTTCTGTTAATGGTTTCAGGATGTACTCTTAAATGTCACTATGTACTCATGAATAAACTATGTACTCATGTTATTCCTCCATTTTCCCATGAGTGTTTATTTGTGTAGCATCATAGTGCGTATCTACCATGTGAACAGGATGACCAAAAGAGCAACATCGTTATAGCTGTTCTGGTCGCGTGACTGTTGTGGCAGGCTATGAGGAACAACGGTTGCTGTTGCTTCTTTTTGTTTTTACACCTCTCTTTGTGACTAATGTCATTGAGCTGTATATGTAACTTTTGTTTCAGTATGGGACTGTGATTGTCCAGAAAAACCTATTAGGTTTGTTACCTAGTTTGTTTCAGCTTTATAGGTTAATGTCTTCTGAGGTTATGGTGAATTACAAGAGACATGTGACTGTGAGTCGTGATAACTTTGAGCAGCTTAATTGTGATTCTGATTCTTGCTTTATGTTGGCTACAAATGGTTGTCATATGTTGGTTATCAGTGTATTGGTTAACACATCCTGTCTCCTGTTTACTGTTATGTCTCTTCTGTTCACGTCCGTTGACTTTGATATGTTTTAGCTCTAAGGTGCCTAGTGCTGTTGGCCTCCATCATTTGTGTTTTCTGGCCAATAATCTTGCCAACAGATTTTCATAATTTCCACAACTGTATCTGTGATGTCTTGCGATATTTACTGTTCTTTTTTTAATTCTTCTCTGCCTTTCGATGGGATGTGAGGCTGTGATATTGCTTGAAACAGAATATTATGTTTTTAGATGCCTAGAAGCTAACAGAAAGGTGATTTTTTGTTCGATCAAATTTCTATGCAGGTCATGTTGCGATCAAAGCACCTTGGGACCCTTTCACAATCCGCTAGGTCCTTCTTCCTCAGTGGGTCCCGTTGCAATGCGGGAGATGGAAGTTCATGCACTTGTACCGAAGATGAAACTTGTATTTCAAGAAAACAGAATACCAGAAACCAAGTGCGACATGCACAAGCACCATCCACCTTAGTAGCCAAAACCTCAGCAGTAGCAGGCTCTTTGATTACTGGAGATGCAGCTAAAGGGGTGAATTCCTGCAAAGCAGAGAGAGTCGAATACCCAGCTTCTCTACCAAAAGGTATATCAGCTCCCAATTCTATGGGGACAAGAGATTGTGTCAATTATGCTAGTACTGAAGTAGTGCACTCATCGCCTCCTATTGGCGACCAATTTGTTAAAGCGGGTATCGCGGCTGTAAGTTTTTTGTCCGATTTGGCTAACTACAAGATTCCTATGTCTGATGGGAGTGGAATGCTTAGCTCACGCCAGAATTCTGTGGTTGATCGTGCAACACACATCAAATCCTCAAACGTAAAAACCCATAGAACAGACATAAGCCAAGGAAAATCTTCCGCTGAGACAGAAGCTGGTCCAACCCCAAAAGTCAACTCTTACGTTGCAAAAGGTAGAGGGGAAAGGTCTGGTTTGGGGAATGGTTACAATACTGTTTCAAATAATGGAGAGACTAATGGGGTACCCTCTGTTTCGCGCGATAGGAAGAAGAATTTGCCGCAGAGATCAAAAGGCCATTCAACCCGTTTCATGTCCACTGTACAAAATTCTGAAGGGAAGTTTTTGGGAAATGTTGCAGAAGGTTTGGACAGGTTCCCAAGAGAGAGAAAAACACCTAAAGGAATTGCTCCCGTCATGAGGCAGTTTTCAAGCAATGGGCGTGTGGTGGAAACAGTTTCTCACCTATTGCGGCAGCTGAAGTGGGGTCCATCGGCAGAAGAAGCTCTTGGGAAGCTTAACTGTTCTATGGATGCATATCAGGCAAACCAAATCCTTAAGCAGCTTCAAGACCATTCGGTTGCTCTTTCCTTCTTCCACTGGTTGAAACGACAAAATGGGTTTAGGCACGATGGGCACACATACACCACCATGATTGGCCTCCTTGGGCGTGCAAGGCAGTTCGGTGCGATAAACAAGCTGCTAGACCAGATGATCAAGGACGGGTGTAAGCCCAATGTTGTGACTTATAACCGTATCATTCACAGTTATGGCCGTGCGAATTATTTAAGCGAAGCAGTTGATGTTTTCAAGCAAATGCAGGAGTTTGGGTGTGAACCAGACCGTGTAACCTATTGTACCCTCATTGACATCCATGCAAAAGCTGGATACCTTGATTTTGCGATGTACATGTATCAAAGGATGCAAGAGGTGGGCCTCTCACCTGATACCTTCACCTACAGCGTCATCATCAATTGCCTTGGGAAAGGTGGTCATTTGGCGGATGCCCAGAAACTTTTCTCCGAAATGGTGTGTCAGGGCTGTGAACCTAACTTGGTGACTTATAATATCATGATTGCTTTACATGCGAAAGCGAGGAATTATTCGAATGCTCTAGATCTTTATCATAAGATGCAGAATGCGGGTTTTGAACCTGATAATGTGACATACAGTATTGTGATGGAGGTTCTTGGTCATTGTGGGTATCTTGAAGAAGCAGAAGCAGTTTATGCAGAAATGAAGCGAAAGAACTGGGTTCCAGATGAACCTGTGTATGGACTCCTAGTTGATCTCTGGGGCAAATCTGGAAATGCCGAAAAGGCCTGGGGTTGGTATCAATCCATGCTCGACGCAGGTTTGTGCCCTAATGTTCCGACGTGTAATTCTCTACTCAGTGCTTTTCTCCGGGTCCACCGTTTGTCTGAGGCGTACGATTTGCTTCAAAGCATGCTTAGTTTGGGCCTAAAACCTTCCCTTCAGACCTACACTTTGTTACTCAGTTGTTGTACGGAAGCCCAAACTTCTTTTGACATGGGTTTCTGCTGTGACCTCATGGCTGTAACCAACCACCCGGCCCACACCTTTCTACTTTCGATGCCAGCGGCCGGACCTGACGGCCAGAATGTTAGAGACCACATGACCAACTTCTTGGACTTGATGCACAGTGAGGATAGGGAGAGCAAGAGGGGACTTGTCGATGCGGTGGTTGACTTTCTTCACAAGACAGGGCTCAAGGAGGAGGCGGGTTCTGTTTGGGAGGTGGCGGCTGAAAAGAATGTTTACCCTGACGCAGTCAAACGGAAGAGCTCGTGTTATTGGCTCATTAACCTCCACGTCATGTCGGATGGGACAGCCGTGACGGCACTCTCAAGGACTCTCGCATGGTTCCGGAAGCAGATGATTGCATCCGGGACTCGTCCGGGACGCATTGATATCGTGACGGGGTGGGGCCGAAGGAGCAGGGTCACTGGCGCTTCACTGGTGAGGGAGGCGGTGGATAACTTGCTCCGGAGTTTTTACTCTCCGTTTTACACGGAGAATAATAACACCGGGTGTTTCGTAGGGTACGGGGAGCCTCTTAATCGATGGTTAGTTCAGTCTTATGTCGAGCGGATGCATTTACTGTAGTTTGCGAGGTTTGCAGTCCATTTGTAGGGTTTTTGTACAGTTTTGCGATCCAGAAGAGACGAAGCCGACGATTGTTTGAACTTTGAAGCTTTGAAGAATTCCATGGCTGATTCTTGTTGGTGTTTCTTTGAGTGAATTCTGTTTATGCTGGAGTATTTTGTAATCGGCTTTTGTAACTGTCGTTGGCTGAGATTTTATTTATAGAGCTCATGCTCTAGCAAAAGCCACTCTCTCACAGTGTGGCTAATTTTGACTTGCATTATTTTTGGGGTTAATATATCTATTTATTTGTTCTCTAGGAAAATGGAAATAGTTGTGGAGATGTTAAATTCAGTATTTTTTTCCCCAGGGAGGGCTATGGATTCTGCCAGGGCTGTGAGTTGAGTAGTTTTCGGAGAACCTTTTTCAAGAACCTTTTTGGTTTCAGTACCTATGTTCTGTTGAGACTTCAGAAGAATGAAAGAAAAACTACTCATATGTACCATTATGTTTGGTGGCTTATTATTGCTTTTTTTGTCCCCCCGGGTGTCCGGGCAAACTTAGACACCTGATAGGGGTGCGCACAGTGCAGATTGGTTCAATTGTCTAGAAATCTAGTAAACGGACCATTCCTAATGGTTCTAAATTAATTAGAATCAAAACCTAATCAATATATGTGTAAAGCCTGTCCAAATCTAAACAGCAACACCGGTCAAAGTGATTTTTTTTCGTGGATATTCGAAAAGCTCTAAAAGAAGACAATTCTTATAGTAAATAGTAAATCCGGAGACTAGCTTCTCTGTGGACTCTAATACCTTAAAATGGATTGGAGAGACGATTTTTCCGATCCCACTTCAATGATTCTGACCGTTCAGATTTTTGAACTCATCGAGAACATCAAGCAATATAAAAAATTAAATTGATCGATTGTCAGTTTGATATGATTCCGAAACATTTCATATTGCAAAAATTGTAGAAATGGGTTTTGTTCCAGAGTTGCATCATATCAGATATCCAATAAACTTGATACTGTATTTTATAAAGTTGGTGTTTTCAATGAATTAAACAAAATGAACGGTCTGGATCATTGAAGTCAGATAATAAAAAAACACTTCCTGGCCGAAATTGTTCTCTCCAATTCATATGAAGGGATTGGAGAGGAGCTGCAGTTGGGAATCCGAAAGAGTCCATTTTATGGGAGTCTATTACAGTACGGTTTAGGGGTTGTACTCCAATGAATTTTATGAAGATTTGATAAAATGAAGCCCTTGATTTTATCCATTCGTAAAAAGATTTGATAAAATCTCACATTTTTGCACGAATGAATAAAATCAAGGACTTCATTTTATCAAATTTTCATAAAATCTATTGGAGAATAACCCCTTAGTCTTTTCGCATACCTAACCTTATTATACCGAGTCTTTCAACCCCTCCAAATCCACAGATATCTCAGCTAAATCAGATTTCAGATTGTGTTATGACTTATGAGATCCACATGATTTTTTTTATTTTTTTTTATTTTTTTTATTTTTTCTGATTGACGTGCTGGACGAGCTCGTAATTGGAGATTGGATCCATAAAAAGCCGGGAAATTTTCAAAATGACCCCTGAACTTTCTGACAATTCTTGAAAAAACACCCGGAATTCAGCCGTTAGCAAAACAACACCTGAACTTTTATTCCGTCAACAAAAAAACATCTGCCGTACCATTCCGTCAATTTCTTGATGGATGACCCTTAACAGTAACTTATGGGTAAAATAATGATTCAATGGCACAATGGATCAAGTAGTTACGATTATCCGATTGAACTGATTTTTTATGAGCCCACTTAAAAAATTATTTTAGAATTAGTGAACGGTTCGGATTTTTCGTGTGAGACCCGTAAATGGGCCCCACAGACCCAAGTGATTAAGTTAAGTCCCTTGTGCACATATGGGTCTGGGGGCCCCATTTATGGGTCCCACACGAAAAATTTGAACTGTTCACTAATTTTAAAATAATTTTTTAAGCGAGCTCATGAAAAATCAGCTCAATCGCATACCCGTAAGTGCTTGACCCGTTGTTTAAATTTTTCATTTAGAAATCTGATCCTTGAATTATGAATGAAAAATTGAAATAATGGATCAAGCACTTACAGGTATGCGATTGAGATGCTTTTTTGATGAGCTCACTTGAGATATTATTTTAAAGTTAGTGAACGGTTTGGATTTTTTGTTTGGGACACGTAAGTGGCCCCATAGACCCATCTGTGCACAAAGGACTTTGACTTAATCAATTGGGTCTTTGGGGCCCTATTGATTTAAGTCAAAGTTCCTTGTGCACAGATGGGTCTGTGGAGCTCATTTATGGATCCCACACGAAAAATCTGAACCGTTCACTAGTTTTAAAATAACTTTTTAAGTGGGCTTAACAAAAATTAGCTCAATCGCATACCCGTAAGTGTTTGATCCATTGTTTAAATTTTTCATTCAGAAGTCTGATCCTTGAATTATGAATGAAAAACTGAAACAATGGATCAAGCATTTTCGGGTATCCGATTGAATTGATTTTTTGATGAGCACACTTGAAAAATTATTTCAAAGTTAGTGAACGGTTCGGATTTTTTGTGTGGGACCCGCAAATGGGCCCCACAGATACATCTGTGCACCAGAGATTTGCGACACATAGTTGTCGAATTCTAAAACATGTAATTTAAATCTTTAACAGTTACCGTTAAGCGCCATCCATCAAGAAATTGACAGAATGGTACGGCAGGGGTTTTTTTGTTGACGGAATAAAAGTTCAGGTGTTGTTTTGTTAACGGCTGAAGTCCGGGTATTTTTTTAAGAATTGTCAGAAAGTTCAGGGGTCATTTTCAAATTTTCCCTAAAAAGCCACTCATTTTGGATCCCAACCCTTTTTGACTCTTTCTTTCCATCAGAATCCCAACAAATTCGCCAATATCCCAACCGTTTTCACATACTACTCCACACTCTCACCCTCAGCTTCCAGATAATTTTCAGTGCCAAGCGGATATCACATGGTGTTTAGCATATTATTCATAATGCCCCATCACAACCGTCCATCTCCGCAATCAATGGTCCGGATTTTAAATAAGGAAGAGTTTATTTAAAATCCGCACCGTCCAATACATTTTTGGACGTCCGAGATGCGCGCTGAGTACCGCCACGTGATACCCGCTCAGCATTGAAAAAAGAGAGCATGACATCTTGCGCAGCGTGCAACTACCGGAGGAAAGTGTGCTCTCCTGACTGTCCACTCACACCCTACTTCTCCGAGAGCAATTTTGTTCACCCTCCTTAAAAGAGGGGGAACAAAACACTCCCTTCTATTGGTTGAAATATGTGGGTCCCACCGGAAAATGATGTCATGCTTATCAAAAAGTGTATTGCATAGGTAAACATGACATCACTTGGTGATGAGATTCACACAAATTCAACCAATAAGAGAGATGGTTTTGTTCACTCTCCTGAACAAAATTGCACTCACTTGAACGGTATCGCTTCTCATCCGGTGCGTGTGATTCTACGTTGGAGCTGACATTGGGATCGTCGGGGAATGGTAATAGTACATTCCCCGCGACCCCATCCAATCAGGATGATGATCCCGAACAATGGATCATGGATATTCCCACATTGTCGACTGCAGCACGTGATGAGGCATTAGAATGTCAACTGCGTGCATTTCAAAAGTTGTCTATTAGGGAAGAATCTGATCCGGCTTGCTTGTCGAGGTACGCCTACTTCTTGAGTAATGTTACGGAAACAGATTAATTTCTCATAAAATAAGGTAGGATGATGTGACGAGTGTTGATTTTACCTAGGCGACATGAATTATAATAACGAAACAGATTTGTCCACTTGTGGGTTTTTTTTTCGGCTTCACTTTTAATATTGACGATCAATTTAGTACCAAAATCATGTTGGTCAAATACGGCGATTAATATTGACGATCAATTTCAATGCATTTGTTTCGGACAAGCCATTTGTCAGGGTCTCTACCTCTTCTTCCTTGACTGGTACTATTCCCGAATTGTATTTTGCGATCTGCATGCAGTATGTGTTTGAGTCCCGTTACAACCTATAATTGAATGCTGTTGTCAACTCAACGCTCTCCCAATATACAGAGGATGATAATACTGAATATTTCCGAAATCGTATATTTGTATTTTCCCTTTACAGATATGCAGTATGACGACTCAACAAGTACTTATATACAGTACGTACAGAGTAAGGTCAAGCATTATACACATACTATCGTAAAACAGCCTACAACAAGAAACGAGCATTCCAGCTACTAACTTTCATTCCGGTAGCTATATGCTATTTCACTCCCCAACAGAATGTAGTAGCCTTCTGAGTATAGTCTGCTGGTAGAACTCTTTTGTGAGGAAGAACAATGTTAATGCAGAAAGAGATCCCAAAAGAGTGGCAGACGCCATAATAAAGAACGATAACCTGAAGCACTGAGTTCCACTGCACGTGTCACCCCCCTCAACCGATGCTTCTGCATCGTAAATATACCCAATGACCCTCACGGAGAGAAGATAAGACCCAATAGGACTTGCAATGGTAATGGTGTTAAATATTGTCCCCATATGCACTACCCCATATATCTCGGAAACGATTGTAGGCATTAATGACCACTGGGAACCATAACAAACACCGACTAGAACAGAACCAATGTATAGAGCACCCGGGAATCCAGAAGCAATGACAGCATGGCCAATGCTCATAGTTGCTAGAGTAATGGTCATGAACAACGGCCTCGCCCATCCATTCACATGCAAAAAATATTCAGATACGTAACCAGCTCCAAAACGACCAACGAAATTCCAAATGCTCCAAAGAGAAACCATACTACTTGTCTCAGAACTTGTGTAACCAAGAGATCCTCCAATCTGGCTCATGTTATTGACCGTTGCAAGTCCTGAACCCATACCACAAGCTGCGGCGATAAATAAAAGCCAGAAGCTACTAGTGCAAATCGCTTGCACAAGATTCAGATTTTCTCCCCATTGCGAAGTCGTCTTGTCAATCGTGTCTCTCTCTTTACCGGTACCACTGGGAACCTGATGATACCAGCTATGGACATGTCCACTGTCTATCTCTGCCAAAAGGTTGGGATCATCAATTTGGTGTCCGCTAAAAGAAGTACCTGAAATCCTTCTTGAATCACTCAGATGGGCTTTAATTGCAACGTAAAAAGGGGATGTTAGCAACACGACGAGTATGACAAGTGTGAAGATGCGTGCTGGTAATGGCAACGAGAGGACATTGTCTAAAATTATGATGACCATGAGATAAGCAGCGATAACCACAGAAACCAATGAGAAACGATCCAGGTGCTTCTTTTCATCTCCTTCGGTTTCCCTATAGATTCTTACGAACCACATGAGCAACAGAGTGTTGCATGAGGGGAAAAGCGCCAACATTAGAATATATGCAGTAGGCTTATCCTTGAATATTGTCTGATACACTTGGATTAATATTGCTCCACTCAAACCAAGAAAACCCTAACAAAGAAATTCAGTGAATTGAATATTGCTCCATATTGGATACCAACTCGCAGATACGTTTCCCACAAGCAAGAAAATACAGATATTTATTCACTTTGAAGTATCGGATGATAATGATACTATTAGGATACTATGAGACTCGTATTCGAACTTTAATGGAATCAATATTGTGGCACATCTGGCATAGTATTAGGGTAAAACTGTTAGCAAAAATTAGTGAAGCTAATTGATATGTAGCACTTAACTTACTTTCAAGAGAGGAAGACACTGGGAGATTCCTTCTTCTTTCTTATATAGAATTTCAAATATTTTTTTATCAGGTGCTCCAAAAAATTGAATTTCAACCATTAACCAAGTACCCAAATAGATTTATAGACGACAACAATTGCATTAAGGAAAATACGGTAGTTTTTCTTTTTTGTTAGGTAATGCCAGGTGTCTCGGGTCAGCTTGCGCGTACCTCATACGAATCCATACAGTCCCTTCCACAGCTGTTTCACACGCTTACACTGTATTACACAGAGTAGCTGGCAAGTCAAACATGAGACTTTAGAGCAAGCAAACCTCCAAGTCCCAAGCCAAAGCCAAGACCACTTGTTCTTGTTATTATGCGTAATATAGTGTTCAAAAACTATAAAACCACTTAGTCTATGAGTGTCTATCATGTATTAGTTGTACCCATATTTTATTTGTTTAGATTTTCTTGTCTCACCGTATTTGTATTATATGATCTTCGTACCCCGTATCAGTATCTTGGCTTCATAGAGCCAACCAAACAGTACTGTCTCACTTTATTGTGGCACCCTGCCAACAAGTTCCCACCAAATTCAATCAAAGCCTTAACTCCTCTTCCAAACCCAACGTACATACCAAACCACTAAAACCACGCACCAGGTCCTCTGTTCCAGAAACCTCTATTCCCCTGTGCCCATCTGTTTTTAAGCCGTTGGATTGTGTTTTAAATTTCAGTGTTTTAAAAATTACTACTCCTGTATCGAATGGTTGAAAATTAACTAAAATCATTTCTCTTCCGAGGTTTTCCCACAGCCAACAATCCATGTAAAACATGGGTCTCACTCCTTTTTCATTTGTCTCCATTTTACTTTTCCTCTTTCCATTTTTCAAAGGTATTTTCACATGGCCAAAATCCCAACACATAGTATTAGTTCCTTAATTGTAGGAATAGAAACCTCTTCCACACAAATTTCAGAACACAACCCAAATCCCAACAAATTGAAATTCAACAAAATTCAAGCATGATTGCCAAAAAGAAAAACCAAGAAAAAAATTAAAAATCAGAAAAAGAGGAGAGAACAAACCTAACCTTCATGATTCCAACAATGGTCCCGCGATAATTGGGGAAGTTATTGACACCAGTCACCACATTCGCCGTATTGAAAAAACTCGCGGCGTGAGCCGCCACCAGCATGTAGAAGCACATGAGCGCCACGGGCGGCCTCGGGACCAATCCGGCCATCGACAGCCAAATGAGGAAGTAGCCCGCGAAGCACTGGATCGCCCCCGCGGCAAGGACAATCCACGGGCCGCGGCCGCAGGCGGTGGTGCGAGGAGAGGATGAAGAAGGGGGTGGGGAGGCGGAGGTGGCGGCGTAGGTGTAGAGGAGGCCGGAGAGGAGACCGGTGTTGCCGCCGATGTCTTTGAAGACGGAGACGGTGTCGAGGGTGGATTGGTCGTAGAGTTGGGTTGATTTGAGGGCGGCGGAATAGATGCTGAAGGTGTAGAGTGAGCCGCTGCTGCATTGGATCCATATGCTCGCCGCCGTAGCCGTCCACTTGTTGTCCGTCATACCGCGACTCCCCATCTCTCAGTGTGACCAAAGCTGTTCCATCGCCAGTTCTCCTCTTTGAATTTGTTTTCTTTACTCACTTCCCACGTGCGCATAGAACCGAAAAAGAACGGGAAAGGGCGACCAACTTAGCTCTGACTTATGACTCAGTGTGACCAAAGCTGTTCCCAACCAGCCGTGAAATGTTTGATTTGAGTTATAGCTATTGTCAAATCCGTCACCCTTAAGCTCCAAACACTCGTCTCTTCTCTCCTCTCTTCTCTCCTCTCCCCATCTCTTGTACTTTTGGGTTGTGATCTATTTCCCCCCTCATTTTTGTGATGCACATAACCATTCTTGAGGCCCGGCTTCCTTTGGCTTCTATTGGAGACGATGGCAGACGGGATTTGACAGCAGGGGAGCGACGTGCGGCGGCGGCAGCAGGTAAGACCCCGGCGGCAGTGGAAGTTGTATGCAGATCTTGCTTCTCTGGAACCTGGTCTTGAATGGCTTTGGGTTGATCGTTGCGTTGTTGTTCTTTGGTTTTGGTTGTACGTGTATTCATTCTTTGCTTTCCCATGTACCAAAAAAAAATCCGTCACCATAGTATTACCTAAGTATTAGATGGACAAATGACCCAACACACAAGTCCCATAAGTGGCGGGACTCGAACCTAGATGGATCGTGTACGGGAGGGAGGAGCAATCGAGCCACCTCACCTTTGCCATCTAGGCTACAACCTTCGGCGAGACAAATTGTTTGGTTTTTAAGAGAAGTTTTTGGGTAAGGAGTGACTAGAGATATGGAGAGAAATGAGAGTAACGGAGTAATAAAAAAGAATTAATGGAGAACCATGCCTGAGAGAGAGGAGGTGGTTCTCGAAAACCCAAAAGTGACCAAAAATCTAGTTCTAATATGATATTTTTTGGTAATTTTAGTGATATTTTTAGTGTTTTCTCACAAGACATCCTCCTTTCCGGATTTTGAGGTTCCTATTGAGCCAAGTCACTACATTTCTGTAGTGACCTCAATTGTAGACCCTCTAAAATATTCATTTAGAATCAGAACCGTTCATTTTTGTAGGAATATTGAGCACATTATGGGTACAAAAAATTATGATCAACGGAGATTGGTAAACACACAATTGAGATAAATTTGTCTTACCCTGTATTCTCCAAATGATATTGGTCATCCTTATAAATGGTATTCAAACATATGGCTACCAATATCTAATTAATTTGATTTTTTACAGAAATAATCTGCTCAACATTCTCGATAAATTGTACGGTTCCGATTCCAATTACAGATTGTAGAAAACCCACAATTAAGGTCACTACGTGTACCAGAAATCCCTTCTTTCCACACTGATCAAATAATTTCACATCCAGCGAACCAATGATCTTGTTTGGTTTGTTTTTTTAGTAGTAATTGGGGAGATAAATGAGATAATAATTAGAAATATGAGGTAATAATTAGAAATATGGGGTAATAACTGGAGATAGGTAGATGGAGAAATGAGAATCATAATTGAATATAAGAGTAATGGACACAATGATCACTACATGTACCCGAAATCCCTTCTTTCCACATTGAGCGAAACAATGATCTTGTTTGGTTTGTTTTTGAGTAATGGTTGGAAGGGATAAATGGGGTAATAATTAGAAATATTGGGTAATAACTGAAGAGAGAGAGAGAGAGAGAGAGAGAAATGAATCAAATGAGAATCACAATTGAAGATAAGAATAATAATTGAGCAATAATGGAAAAAATCGGTCTCACCAAGTAAAAGCAAGGAAGGAAAAGAGAGAGGATAATTGGAATTGACACTTTGACACTATTCAAGTGGGAGAGGGAGGGAGAGAGAGAGGTGGACAATACAATTGGGCTCTTTGAAATTTTCATTTCGTATCGGAACTGTTCATTTTTTCAAGAATGTTGAACATATTATGACTATAACAAATTATGATTATCGGAAATTGGTAAACACACAATTGAGATACATTTGTCTTGGAGAGTATTCTCCAAATGATATTTGTAATCCCTATAAATGGTATCCAAATATATGACTATCAATATCAAATTAATTTGTTTGTTTACCAAAATAATCTAATCAATATTCGCGATAAATTGTACGATTTCGATTCCAAATAATACTAATAGTTTAAATTATAAAAGATCCACAATAATATGAAAATGTAATGACTCGGTCACTACGGGTGGTAGAGTCCGTAGTCCCCCTCCTGTGTACAGTGTAAAAGACTAGGCAAGTAAAAGCAATGAAGGAAAAGAGAGAGCATAACTGGAATTGGCACCGTCCGAGTGAGGGAGATGGACAGTATAACGGACAACAAGTGGACGGCTACGGCGGCGAGCATATGGATCCAATGCACCAGCGGCTCACTCTACACCTTCAGCATCTACTCTGCCGCCCTCAAATCAACCCAACTCTACGACCAATCCACCCTCAACACCGTCTCAGTCTTCAAAGACATCGGCGCCAACGCCGGTCTCCTCTCCGGCCTCCTCTACACCGCCGTCACCTCCCCACCTCCTTCTCGCACCGCCGTCTGCGGCGGAGGCTTCAGGGGGCCGTGGATTGTCCTCGCCACGGGGGCAATCCAGTGCTTCGCGGGCTACTTCCTCATGTGGCTATCGGTGGCCGGATTGGTTCCAAGGCCGCATGTGGCACTCATGTGCTTCTACATGTTGTTGGCGGCTCACGCCCAGAGCTTTTTCAATACGGCGAATGTGGTGACTGGTGTTAATAACTTCCCCAGTTACAGGGGGACTATAGTTGGCATCATGAAGGTTTGCTATTTCTCCTCTTTTCTGAATTTTTTTTGTGCAATTATATCTCAATTGGTTGCAATTTGTGGTTTGTTGTGCTCTATAAGTTGGTGTGAAAAGGTTTCTCTACCTATAATTGTGGAACTACTCCTACTTTGGAACTTGTTGGCAGGGTGACACTTTTCGGCTAGTAATTACTGGTGACCATTCCTCACCAATCACACCGTACACAGGACGGATCCAGAAATCTATCCTAGTGGGGACACTATTAATCATAATCACGAAAATTTGTTTTCATGGTCAACCACACTAAGGTGATAGTACTAGTTTAGGACATGCATTACTAACTACAAAATGTGATAATTGGATACTTTTTGTTAACGTATCCAAAAATAGCATAAAAACTTGGTAGAATACTCCATGTTTTACATTGACATCGACAAGTTTTTACAATTACAGGGATGGTGTTATTCATTTCTTTTAAAATAATTATCCACGATGGTTAAAAGAAATTAGTGTAAATAGACAATTGTAAGCCAATAATTGTAAATCAACCATACAAAGAAAGTTGAAGCATAGAATTAATCATGTAGTATCTATTTAGCGAGATGTATACTAGTGGATATACTGAATACATGGGAGTACTAATAGAGTTTTATAGTTTGGAGTGGATCACGTGCCCCCGTGTATATCTTTCTCTGCCATACACTACGGGACCTAATTAAAACTGGGACAAAACCCTATATGGACTGTACCCATAAGAGTTGATAGCACCTATAAGGTCAAACCCCTGAGTTACAAAGTACCTTGGAGGCCCTAGGTTTTGTTTGACATTTTGTAGGAAGTGTACAAAGATGTTGTGAGTAATGCCACTGCCCAGTGTGTGGTTGACAGGTTGTTAGAATGGCTGACAGTAATAAGATGTGAGCATAATAGGATTGCAAATATTGCATCGAAGCATGGTTTTATATCCCATGGTTTATGAGATTGTTTGACTGGCTGATATAATAATCTATTCACCATTTGTTGCACCTGAAGAATGTGGCTCTACAGGACATGATTCTATATATGTGAGACATGATTCTATATAGTGAAATTAAACAGGCCCCAAGGGAAATGCCAGGGGACAAGAGAGAATGAAATGTTGGGGTGGATGCCAGTAGACAAGAAATTTTGATGGACTTAATTTCCGTAGAGCTTGAGTAAATTCCAGTTTACTTGAGAGCTTAGAGGCTGCCAAATTTATGAATTCCAGATTTGTTTTATTGTGCCGTTAGAATAAGGAAAAAGAATTGGGCTTTTGGGAATCCATTCCATATGAGCTCACTGAAATGTACCCACAGTTTCATATAGAATGCCAGGAAAGCAAAACCTAGAATATGCTGATAAGAAGTGATGAAGAATGGGTAAAGCTTCTCTGTAGAAAATTCCTTGCTCTTTCTGGCATGAAAGAATCATGAATAAAGTACCTCAAGGCAGTGTAAACAGGATGATATCAGCCATCAGGTGATCAAAAACCAAAAATCCTTTGAATTTGGCATTTTTACAAAATTGAGTTGATGCTTTTAAGTCCTTATATTTAGTTTGATTTGGTTGAAATATGTCAAATGACTTCATTAGTCAGGTGGAGGTTATATTAGCTCACCCAATTACAACTTTTTTAGTAACTGTATAAATGGAGGATTGGTTCCTACTCTGTTTTAAATATGGCTTAGTGTGCAGCTTTCTCTTGTAGGTACTTTTTCTCATTTTTTTACTCCAATGACAACGTTTTTACCTTCTACAGTTCATGTATTGTTATTGTTTGGCTGGTTATCCTTTAACTACAGAAGGAAGAAGTGGCCGAATCTTTTCTCCTTTCATAATACCTCATTTTTTCTTTCTTTTTTGTTTGGAGAAAAAAAAGGCTTATAAGGATATGTTTCATAAGATTTTTCGTAAGGCGAAGATCCTTGTGAAGCACTAGCTATACGATATTGTCTTGTTAATTTTCCAGCATAAAGTTGTACTTTGTCACTAGTTTTTCTACACTTGATGTGGTGCCTTATAAGTGCACGAATTTTTTGCTAGGGTTTTCTCGGTTTGAGTGGAGCAATATTAATTCAAGTGTATCAGACAACATTTAAGGACAAGCCTACTTCATTTATTCTGATGTTGGCGCTTTTCCCAACATGCAACACACTGTTGCTCATGTGGTTTGTAAGAATCTTCCGGAAAAGTGAAGGAGATGAAAAGAAGCACCTGGATCATTTATCATTGGTTTCTCTGTTTATTGCTGCTTATCTCATGGTCATCATAATATTAGACAATGTCCTCTCTTTGCCATTACTCGCACGCGTTGCCACACTTGTCATACTTATTATGCTGCTAGCATCACCTTTTTATGTTGCGATGGAAGCCCATCTGAGTGATTCAAGGACTTCAGGTACTTCTTTTAGCGGTCACCAAATTGACGATCTCCACCTGTTGGCTGCAGAGAAGATAGACAGTAGACATGTTCATAGTGGGTATCATCAGGTTTCCAGTGGTACAGGTAAAGACGTAGATACTAACGACAAGAAGGCTTTGCAATGGGGAGAAAATATGAATCTTGTGCAAGCAATTTGCACCAGTAGCTTTTGGCTTTTAGCTATTTCCATGGCTTGTGGTATGGGTTCAGGACTTGCCACGGTGAATAACATCAGCCAAATAGGAGCATCTCTTGGTTACACAAATTTTGAGACAAGTAGCTTGGTTTCTCTGTGGAGCATTTGGAATTTTCTAGGACGTTTTGGAGCCGGTTACCTATCTGAATATTTCTTACATGTGAATGGATGGGCAAGGCCATTGTTTATGACCATTACTCTAGCAGCTATGAGCATTGGCCATGCTGTCATTGCTTCTGGGTTTCCCGGTGCTCTATACGTTGGTTCCGTTCTAGTGGGTGTTTGTTATGGTTCCCAATGGTCATTAATGCCAACAATTGTTTCCGAGATATATGGGGTAGTGCATATGGGAACAATTTTTAACACAATTGGCATTGCAAGTCCTATTGGGTCTTATATTCTCTCTGTGAGGGTTGTTGGGTATATTTACGATGCAGCAGCTTCGGTGGAGGGTAACACATGCAGTGGAACTCACTGCTTCAGGTTATCCTTCTTTATTATGGCGTCTGCTGCTCTTTTGGGATCTCTTTCTGCATTAATATTGTACTTCCTCACAAAAAAGTTCTACCAGCAGGCTATACTAAGAAGGCTACAACATTCTGTTGGGGAGTGAAATATTGTAGCTACCCAAATGAAAGGTAATAGCTGAAATGTTCTTTGTTTCTGGTTATTGGGCATTTTGTGATATAATATGTTAATCAAGCAGTTTTCTAGCTTTTAGGGAAGAAGACCAGGAACCATGGGAACTGGAGAGTACGAAAGTTAGTTCCTTTGTTCGATGAATCTTTAATAATTTCCTCAACTAGACTTGTTATTGATACTTCTTGTTCTTTTGTTTGAGTAAAGGCTTGTTAGATTTGTGTCAAAAAGTGGAAATGGACACATTAGTTTATCATCCAAAGTAGGGGTCTATATTTTTTAATTCACACCAAGGTGTATGAGGTTGTTTTGAACAGATGCTTGCCTTGACTGTACATACTCTACAGTAGTATGGACGTGACTTTTATGGAAGAGTAGCTTTCTTTCTGCTAGATATGTTGTGAATGATTTGCAAAGAGAAGAATCATACTGTTTCGTGAGGTAGTGTTAATTTTTGGAAATCCAGATGCACCATCACCCGAGGCATCATAATGTAAATAAATTTTCAGGGTTCGTCGTTTTTGTTTTTCTTTTCTTTAATTCTGAATCAGACATAATTAGGGTTGGATGGTATAAATTCCCTAATTAGGTATTTGCGATGTTTGCTAGATATAACTTTTTGCTAATGAATATGGCTACTGATTCTGTATTTCAGGTGAGGGTACCGGTCTGTACGCTCTTCGAAGCCAAAGTTGGTATAAACTTGTAAACGGTCATGGGCAACTTGTGACAAAACAGCTTAAATGTAATGGTGGCTGATTGGACGCTCTACAACGCGCACTCTCTTGACAGCCAAATTTGATGTAATCTTGCAAATTATCATTAGGCAGCTTGTGACAAATCAGCTTATATAATACTCCTACAGTAGCTGAATGGATGCTCTACAAACTACTCTCATTTCTCGCACTCGTAAAATGAAAGTCATGGTCGTAAGCGTATTATATATAATGATTTTGATCTTGCCTCGATGTACATTGTACATAAGCGTTGTAAGTACAAAGATTTTGATCTTTCCTAGATGTATATTGTAAATGGAAAATGGAATGCTTTTCTGAGTAGAGCTGTGAATGATTTTCATGTCTTACATTGTCCACTTTAAATGCGTCTCTAAAACACCACCGCCATGTCTCTCTTCCATCTAACTTTTGAAACGCAAAGCCCAGAAAACCTTTAACAGAAATTCTAATTACCTTGCTTCTGTGTGCATGTAATTTTCTCAGTCACGTACAAAACTATAACGGGCTTGCTCTCGTGTGCTCAATAAAATGTTTTGACAAGCCCACCCGATTTCTAACATCTGGTCATTCATCAAGTTAAAATCCCGCTGTGCACATTGCTTGCTATCTTCAACCAATTTAAACCAATGTCTCAAAACTGAATCGGAATCATAGCAGGCTTGTATAAATTGTCCTCCCACCTACATCTGCCAGATAAAATAGCCTTGCGGATATGGCACACCTGCATGGTAACCAAAATGTGCCCAACTAGATTAACACCATCTTCCCTTCTTCTCTATCTCCATTCAACGATCTCGCCTTCTTCTCTATCTTCATTCAGATTCACCCCTTCATACTGGCGGTATTGACAGGATATTGGAGACTGAATTAGCATATAGAAATCCTTCATGGTCTGAAAATTATCATCGAACTCAACCGTCCTCTCGACCTGCTCCAATGCAAGTCGGGCAGCTTTTCGCTCTCGCTCCCGTTGCTTTTTCCGCTCAGCTTCTCTTTCTTGATCCCGCTTCTTTCCTGTTCTTGCACCAACCAATTTTGCAATTCTTCTTAACTTCGATAAAATATCTTTACCCAAAGCATCCATGTCCAATTCAACATTTCCTCCTCCGTTGCAGCAGTTGATACCAATTTCCTTGAGCAAACTTTGCAACCATTTTGGCACAATACCTCTTGACACCTCTAAAAGCATTTTTTTCATCTTCTCCTTTTCCTCAGCCGACATCAAAGCCTCCAAACACTTCCCAGACGGAGCAGTCACCATCAAGTCTTCCAAAATGTTAGAACGCTGTTTCATTGCACTAAGAACCATTTTTTGTCTCTTCTCCTCTGGACCATCGCCAACCCCGGTTAGACCTCGCTTGCGACATCCCTTGACCATTTGGTTATCAGCAGCATACAACTTCCCATCACCAGCAGAAACATTGACTGCCTTTGGTGATTTGTTCACCCCACTTTTACGTGACTTCATTCCAAGAATTTCGTCGACGGGTATTATTACGATCTTCGGGTTCTTTGCAACAGTATTTCTTGAAGTAGTCATAGTTGGAACTGCAAAAACTGAAGAACGAAAGTGTTTCCTGAAAATCTTACCCAAGAATAGTTACGGGAGCCTAAGAGCCTAACCCAATTGAGGACCAGTAATGATTAAACATCTAACACATAAACAAGTCCAAGGTGGCCGTCCTTCTTGAGCACCAAACCTAAACGTGTTAAGTTTCAGTCTGTAGGAAAAGCTTGGACTTGCTATCCAATAGATCAACGGGTTAAGTTTCAGGGGCCTCTGTTTTCCTCTAACAGAGGAAATTACTTTTTCCTCTAGCAGTACTAAAAGAAATATTACGGGGCCCTAAAAAATGAAAACAAATAAACAGAGAGAAAACGAGAGAAAGATACCTGTTTTTGGATGAATGAGACTTGTGGGGCCAGAGTTTTGACTCATATATGTATATATAGGACTGCTTGGCTTAATAGTTAGGACTGCTTGACTTCAAAGTTAAGCTGGTTTTGTTTTTGTATTTCGATTTGTTTTAGGAAAGTAGTAATTTTTACACTCCACCCTCTTATAAATGCACTAAAACACTTGTGTGTTAGTGCTTGTGCTATGAGTAATTTTAAGCATTTATAAAAAAAAATCGGAATATACTTATAAGAAAGTGGAGTGTAAATTTTTTTTTTGTTTTGTTGGTATTTGTAGTTTTCTGTCATTTTGTTGGAGTGATTCATTCAAATTAAGGAATCCAAAATGTATGCAATTGTTATCAAAATCTTAAAATTTCATCAAAGACAAAAATAATCTATGCCATAAAAACTTTTTAGATTATTATTGTACTTATCCAAAAAAACTTTTTGTGTGGTTCATAATTTTTTTTCTTCTTTCAGTTTCTTCCGGTGCAAATAATCCATGAAAAATTGATATAAAACTAAAAAATGCGGGAAAAGTGCATAAACTAATGTAATACGATTGAATTATTATTCCAAAAATGGGCCTAAACCTTGTTTTTTTTTTCTTTCAACATGCTAAAACTGTGTTTAGACATCCTTAATTTTTCTCTCTTTTTAATTCTTTCCTATCTTTTTTCTTCTTATTTTTCAAATTCTCCTACCAAACTATTCTGATTCAAGCTCGTGTTTGATTTGTTAAAAGTTCCTTTAAAATCGATTTGTAAATAAACAAATTAATCTTCAACAAGTTAGCACTCATTTGTTGAGCTTGTAATAATGTGTAAAAAGTCAAGCTACTCGAGATCAATATGTTATTAGCTCTACTAAAAAAATTCGCCGATTAGTAAGTACTGATTTTGTACTGGCTCTTTGTATGGGTCCATCTTGGGGCCCACGCATATTATTAGAGATGTTTGTTTTGTACAGAGTATTTTTTTTATGTATATGTCCATTAAAAGATTGGTTCATTTGAATCTCAATAAGTGCTTGATAATTTCGCTAAATTCTTTCTCTTCAAAATTTCAGGCTGCAAATTTTGAACTAAAAATTGAACGAATTGATCAAAAAATTAGCGATATCCAAATGAATGATCTTTTCCATGGCATTAAATGATTACTATACTTTTTTTTTGTCATTCGTTAATCCTAATCTACTCTATCCTAGGGGACTTGGGGAGGGGGAAAACAAATGTCTCCGATCATTTGTATATATATGACTCGAGGTAAGCCCCATATGGAAGTAGGTAAATAATCGATTACCATCCATATATATAGCATTTTTGTTACTAATTTCATGGGTCAAGATTTATACATATTTTTGTACTAATTTTACCCTTTTAAGTATGGACAAACATATATGAACCTACTCTATAAAGATTATAATTAAGAGACTAGGTTTGTTTTGGAAAGTAGCTTCCTAAATATTTAGAGAGCAAATTAAGGATTGAAATATATTGTATACCGAATAAGTTATAGATAACTTATAGACTCAGTTTGGATGGCAGCAATCTCGAGGGGGAGAATGTGATGCCTTCTATTCATGATTCCAACGTCTGGAAGAGACAGAAACGGGAATGTGATGCCAGACTTTTCTGATTCCGACGTTTGGAAGAGACATGAATAGGAATGTGATTCCTAATAACATATTCACCCAGGAATCACAATCCTAGACTGAGTGGGAACTGATCCTTCCCTTACCTCATGGGGATCTCAGATTCATGGCTCATTCATTAAGAAAAAAAATGTTAACTTTAATAAATCTCCAAAATAATTGTTTTCCGCGTAAGATTACTGAATTAATCCAAACACCGAATCAAATTCCTTGAGGTATCAAATTCCCAGGAATTCGATTTTAATCATATTTCTATTCTTACCCAAAAAAATTCTCAGGACATTGTTTCCCGGTAATCATATTCCTATTCCTACCCAAAATTCCGGTCATCCAAACAGTATTCATATGCACGCCATTGTTATTTCATTGTTTTTTTTTTTGTTCTTTTTGCCGGTGTTACACATCCAGTCATCCACCAATTACAACTCCAACCACACAACCTTCTCACATTCATGATTACGAAAAAGTTGAAATAGGCTAAATTTGAAACGTTTCTTTGTGTAACTTAAGAAAATCCATGATTAAGAAATATATTGGCATGTTGTTCCCTTTTTTCACTGGACAAAAACATTTGGTGGTTTGCCTAATGTTCCGTTTTAAGTCTACGAAGACGAAACAAAAACATGCAGTCCAAATTTATTCTCTCTGTTTTTTTTTTTTTTTTGGGAATAAAAGCACATCAAATTAGCTTGATTCTTTACCATGGTATTAAAATGGCTTTGATCACTAGGACCTCCATTGATTAACACCGAAAAGGAAGTTGTTGATGCACACTGATGGATCCAGAAGCCAAAGCATTTCATGATCTACTATCAAAAGCTTGGGCCACGACTTTCTTTATAGCCCATAAGAGAGCCCCTACCTTACTTCTTTTCCAGGGCATGAATAACTTCTTGGGGCCATTCGGCATGATCAAATGCTTTGGCCATGTCTATCATTATACCCATAAGAGATCCCCAACCTTTCTCCTTTTTCGGGGTTTGATTAACTTCTTGGGCCAGGATTGTGTTTTCAGAGATGATCCTACCTGGAAAAAAGCTGTTTGGCTGGGGGAAATTATGGAATAAAGGAGAGGTTTTACGCGATTTGCTTGGATTTTCTCTATGAATTTGTAAGCTACAATGCAAACGCTTATGGGCCTGAAGTGTGAAAGTTTACAAGCACTTTGGATTTCAGGATAAGAGTGATGAACGTGTGGTTTAAGCTTTTGAGAAGATCACTGGTACGGAAAAAAGCCCCAACCATCATCAGTGAGGTCATCCCCAATGGCATGCCAATATGTTTTATAGAAGAGAGGTGACAGGGCCTTATGGGATCCACAGACAGAAGAGGGTAGATCGAAAGGCATCCACCAAAGGCATGGTGCAGAGATTTTTCTTGTCGGCATGAGAGAGGACTGGGAAACCAGCTCAGCAACAGCGTCGGAGATAATCGGTCACCCAAAGTTATTCTGCAAAAACGGAGACTAAGGTTAGATTCAAAAATTCAAATACCATGGCATTGAAAATGGCCTTGATCTCCTTACAATTGTCCTCTACTCTTGGAGAAAAGAGAGCAAGTATAGCTGCCGGTATATAGGAGCAATAGCTTGAGCTATGACTTGGGAAAAAGGAACTAACTCCAAGTCAAATCCAGTTTATGTCTAGCCTTCCATACATGTACGGATGAGAATATTGCTGATATGGAAGGGAAAAATGAGAATCACAACCAATAGAGGATATGAGTTTCAAATTGACACAAGCGAAAATGAATTGACAACAATGAAAGAGTGACATAAGTACCAGTGAATGGCCAGAGCTCCTTCCACCTGTAACGGGGAAGAAATGAAATAGATTCAGTAAACACACTTCGAAGAGATCCCAGAGATGCAACTCCCATGAAGCCAAGAAAACCTATTTCACCCTTCTGACTTCAGCATTTCTTTTGCCATACGTGTATCCTGAATGAATGGTTCTTAACTAAGTCACTTGATGAGCGTGCGTTAGCGTGAGCGAGAGCATGAAATTATATTTTGAAAACATTAAAAGCTACTAAAATTCGTGAGAGAGAAAATCGAGAGCGGAAGCCTAGAGCGAGGATTGAGAGCGGGAGTGAGGACTCCTAACGGATGATCATGTGACCTAGGCACCAAATATATGGGTCCGCAACCCATTTTCTTCATTTGACAATCCATTAAGTAGGTAAGCTCGATACAAAACTCACAGAAGTAATACATTAGCTGCTAATATTTAATGGAATGTGGAAAAGAATGAGACAGCCAAAAAAACCAAAGATATCATAAAGTAAAGAGTATGAAGTAAATTGCATACTCATATCCTAATTACTTCTACATTTCACATCTCGATATAATACACAAGAAATTTGTCCAACTTCAGAAATAGCTACATGGATGTATAATATGAAAATAATAACGTTCAGGTTTCCCGGCAAATTTCACTTGCAAAACCTAAACATGGACATATTTACACACACATGTATATATATAGCTACATGGATATATAATATGCAAGGAGAGAGAGAGAGATTACAGGAAACTTGGCATAAATTGGTTGAAGCTTGTTCCGGTTGGGCATAAATTTGGAGAAAATGGGAAGATGTTTCCACCTTGTGCCATATTCGGTAGCATATTATAGGGCATCATGTTTGGCACATTGATTACCCCATGTAGCATGGGTGAACCTGCCCAACAATAAAAAGGGATTATGCATAACATTTACATGAATCAGGAATTGTGCAATTAGAAAAAGTTTGGATTTCACAGAGACATTTAGCCCTGTGATAAAGCAACCAACCTTGAAATTGGTCCTCACTTTGGCTGGTCCTTAAAACAGTTAGCTGTTTCTAATGCTTTCCTTCATGGGGGTTCTTGAAAAAGACGTATATATGCGACAACCACCTGGTTATGTGGATCCACAAAGACCTAATTAACTTTGTGTGTAAACTTCATAAGGCATTGTATGGGCTTCGTCAAGCCCCTAGAGCTTGGTATGCTCTCTTCTCTACACATCTTCAGAACCTTGGGTTTCATAATAGCCTTGCTGACACCTCCTTGTTTGTATTGACTCAAGGCTCAGACATTACATATGTTCTCATCTATGTCGATGATATAATAGTCACTGGCAATAACTCCACCTCCATTGCTACTCTTCTAGCTCAGCTTCAATCCAAGTTTGCTCTAAAAGACCTTGGGAGAACTGCATTATTTTTTGGGTATTGAAGTTCTAAAGGACACTACTGGTTTGATTTTGACTCAGCATAAATATGCACTGGAACTGCTTAAGAAAGCTGGTATGCTTGATTGTAAACCAATCTTTCACCCTCTTCTACTAAGCCTTCTCCACTGGATACTTTGGTTCCATTCTCAGACGTCCAGTTGTATAGATCCTTGGTTGGTTCTCTGCAGTACTTGACTATTACTAAACCTGAGATTTCACATGCAGTCAATCATGTGTGTCAGTATATGCATGCCCCATCTCAGTCTAATTTTGCTGCAGTAAAACGTATTCTTAGATACATCAAGGGTTCTCTTGATCAAGGGCTTTATTTTACACCTTCTCCCTTGGTTCTTACTGCTTTTTGTGATGCTGATTGGGCTGGAAATCAGCTTGATCGTCGCTCTACATCAGGTTTTTGTGTATTTTTAGGGGATAATATTGTTTCTTGGAGTGCTAAAAAGCATAACACTGTTTCTAGATCCAGTACTGAAGTTGAATACAAGGCTTTGGCTCATACCCCTGCTGAGTTGATGTGGTTACAACAGTTGCTTAATGACCTGCATGTTCCTTTGTCTTGTGCTCCAGTGGTTTACTGTGATAACCTTTCTGCTATTGCACTTGCTTCGAATCCCATTTTTCATGCCCGAACCAAACACATTGAAGTGGATAACCACTTTATTCGTGAGAAAGTTTTGAACAAGCAGATCCACATTCAACATGTTAGTTCTGAAGCACAAACGGCAGATGTCTTTACTAAACCACTTTCTGTTGCCAGGTTTCAAGGTCTTGCTTCTAAACTCATGGTGAGACCTATTCCCATGAGTTTGAGGGGGGCTATTAGGAAAGCTCATTAGGCTTCATTTCTATTATTTGGTTTTATTGTAATTTTGTATTAACTGTGGTTAAATGAGAGAGCACGTGTTAGTGTTTTCCTAAACTGTAGTTAGGGGTTCTTTGACAGTTGTATAAAGTCTCTCTCTCTCTCTGATGTAATTACGTGGGTTAAGAAACAGAATTTCAGTTGTTACAATTCTCTCTCTCTCTTCTTTCCCTCTATTTCTTTCTCTGTCAAAACCCTAAACTTCTCTCAAGAAGATCGACTGCAAATCTTCTTCATGGTATCAGAGCAGGGTTCATTCCACTCCACATTAAAAAAAAAAATCACAATCCACACCTCACGACAGACCAGCAAAAAGGTTGCACGATGATAGGACCCAAAAAGTGGTCACACGTGACAGACCTCAAATGCGGCTGCACGTGAAGGGGATGTTAAGAAATATTGTCCCACATTGTTTAGGAGATGAATGAGTGATCACTTAATATATACTGGGACCTCTCCATTTATTGCCAATTGGTTTTGAGTTGAATGTTTCCACAGCAACACTCTCTTGTGTCCTGAGCCCATGGCCAACCGCAATCTCATCTACCTCCTGAAATTAAAAAATAGGCTGTGTTCACTTCCCCCCTCTCTCCTCCCTGCAACTAATGAAGAGAAATAAAGAAGATACTCTTTGGACTCCTCTTCTCAGTGAGAAATCGATAGCATAACTTAAAATGAGAAAGCATAACGAATTGTCATTTTTGTTTTTCTGTACTTCGCTTATTGAATCTTCTCATGTCTTGAGAGTCATAAACCATATCCCCATAATAAGCAGATTTGGCAGTTTAGCCCTTAGTCTTTGCTTAAAGAACTCGACAGTGCCTTGTATGGACATCATTGGATCCCTTTTCTCTCCATTGGTATTTGGTATACCCGATGCCATTGTTGGAGAGAGAGAGAGAGAGAGAATGAGAGTTGACGAGCTTTGCCAATTTTATCCAACTCCTACCAATTTTCCTTTTCACCGTCGACGACGTCCTTTCAGAAGGGAAAAGGCGAGATATGTGAAACCGGTTATTATGGTTTGATTCAGTATATCATAACCTATTTCACGGAACATAAATTCATTCCGATCAAGTACCAATCTTTATTTAATTGAGATGAAATTTTTACATACTTTGTATTTTTCTGCGTTCTACACTATGAATGTCTCAGATCATTAAAATATTATTGAGATAAATAGAAAATACACTTAAAGTCCCCTAAAAGTTGTCGATATGAAAGGAGATATGATTCAATATATCCAAATCCATATTAAAAAATAAAAATTTATTTAGATTAATTACTAATATGTATTGTATTTATGAAATCTTCGTACATCATATGTGTTATAATAATTTCTACAAGAACAATGTTTCGGATCGTTAAATAATAGTCGAGATAAGTAGAAATCGTCTATGTAAATATTAGCGTGGGGCGAAGTCGTTTTGGAAGACATGACATAGGTTCAACCTATGTCATGACGTGGAATTTTTATTTTTTTAAACCGGGAAAACCCCCACCTAAATTAGTAAATCCTTTTTCCTTCTGTCTTCTTTCTCGCCAAAATCGTGAATAGTGAGAGTTATCGAGAAATTGAGAGAGAGAGAGGAAGGGAGGAAAGATGAGGCGGCGCCAGGGGCGGCAGACGGCGGAGGGTCGGTGTACTGAGGAGAGGAAGGTGGTGGTTTGACTCCATTCTCTCTACTCAACATGTCTGCTTCTCAGTCAACCTTGTTACAGGGGAGAAGCCGGCAGATGGAATTGCTACCAGGTAAACTACTTTGATTGAAAAATGTATGTTCTTGTTTAGTTATCTTCATCGATTGCCCCCTTTGTTCTTCGAGGGACGGGAAGTTCGCAACTGTTATGTGTTGTAAATAGTAGAAGAATTTCGTATAGCTAACTTGTACAAGCAGCATCTAGCTACCATTGTCATATTTGAGAGGCACCTTAGTACACAATGTAATTAAGGTGACCCATCTCAGTTTACCAATAGGTAAATGATTTGTCTCTCGGCTCTAATGTCTAAAATAATATGCAAATGGACGGTTATGCAAATGGAAGGTGGGATTGGTCCCCGGATTAGTCGAGGTGCGCGTGAGCTGGCCCGGACACCCTAAAGTTGGCATCATGAGAGTATTAATAGAATTTTATAGTTTTTAGTGGGTCACGTGCCCCCTGTGTTTATCCGTTTGTGCCATCCACTAGCGGGACCTAATTAAAACTGTGACGAAGCCCCATATGGACTGTACCCATAAGAGTTGAAAGCACCTAGAAGGTCAAACCCCTAAGTTACAAGTACCTTGGAGACTGACATGTTGTGGGAAGTGTATAAAGATGTTGTGAGTAATGCCACTGCCTGGGGTGTGGTTGACAGGTTGTTAGAATGGCTGACAGTAATAAGATGTGAGCATAATAGGATTGCAAATATTGCATCCAAGTATGGTTTTATATCCCATGGTTTATGAGTTTGTTTGACTGACCGATATGATAATCTATTCACCATTTGTTGCACCTAAAGAATGTGGCTCTACAGGACATGATTCTATATATGTGAAATTAAACAGGCCGTAAGGGAAGTGCCAGGGGACAAGAGAGAACGAAATGTTGGGGTGGATGCCAGTAGACAAGAAAGTTTGATGGACTTAATTTCCGTAGAGCTTGAGTAAATTCAAGTTTACTTGAGAGCTTAGAGGCTGCCAAATTTATGGATTTCCAGATTTGTTTTATCGTGCAGTTAGAATAAGGAACAAGAATTGGGCTTTTGGGAATCCATTCCATATGAGCTCACTGAAATGTACCCACAGTCCCATATACAAATGACAGGAAAAAAAACTAGAATGCTGATAAGAAGTGATGAAGAATGGGTAAAGCTTCTCTGTAGAAAATTCCTTGCTCTTTCTAGCATGAAAGAATCATCAATAAAGTACCTCAATGCAGTGAAAAAGGATGATACCAGGTGATTAAAAATCAAAATTCCTTTGAATCTGGCGTTTTTTACAAAGTTGAGTTGATGCTTTTAAGTCCTTACATTTAGTATGATTGGTTGAAATATGTCACACAACTTCATTAGGCAGGTGGTGGTTATATTAACTCACCCAACGACAACTTTTTGAGTAACTGTGTGAATGGAGGATTGGTTCTTTCTCTTGTAGCATGAAAGAATCATCAATAAAATTCCTCAAGGCAGTGTAAACAGCTTGATATCAGGTGATTAAAATCAAAATTCCTATGAATTTAGCATTTTTTACAAATTCGAGTTGATGCTTTAAGTCCTTACATTTTGTATGATTTGGTTGAAATCTGTCACACGACTTCATTAGGCAGGCGGAGGATTTATCTAGCTCACCCAATTACAGATTTTTAAGTAACTGTATAAATGGAGGATTGGTTCCTACTCTGTTTTATATATGGCTTAGTCTGCAGCTTTCTCTTGTAGGTACATTTTCTCATTTTTTTCTCCAATGACAATGTTTTTACCTTCTACAGTTTGTGTTGGTATTGTTTGGCTGGTTATCCTTAAACAAAAGAAGGAAGTGGCCTAATCTTTTCCCCTTTCATAGATACCTCATTTTTTTCTTTTTTGTTTGGAGGAAAAAAAGGCTTATACGGATATTTATCATAAGATTTTTCACTCAAAGGCGAAGATGCTTATGAAGCACTTGCTATATCATATTGCCTTGTTAGTTTCCCGCATAAAGTTGTACTTTGTCACTAGTTTTTTCCACACTTGATGTGGTGCCCTAAAGTGCCTGAATTTTTTGCTAGGGTTTTCTCAGTTTTAGTGGAGCAATATTAATTCAAGTGTATCAGACAACATTCAAGGACAAGCCTACTTCATTCATTCTGATGTTGGCACTTTTCCCAACTTGCAACACTCTGTTGCTCAGGTGGTTTGTAAGAATCTACCGGAAAAGTGAAGGAGATGAAAAGAAGCACCTGGATCATTTATCATTGGTTTCTCTGTTAATTGCTGCTTATCTCATGGTCATCATAATATTAGAGAATGCCCTCTCTTTCCATTACTAGCTCGCATCGCCACACTTGTCATACTCATTATGCTGCTAGCATCACCTTTTTATGTTGCGATGGAAGCCCATCTGAGTGATTCAATGACTTCAGGTACTTCTTTTAGCGGACACCAAATTGATGATCTCCGCCTGTTGGCTGCAGAGAAGATAGACAGTAGACATGTTCATAGTGGGTATAATCAGGTTTCCAGTGGTACAGGTAAAGAAGTAGATACTATTGACAAGAAGGCTTTGCAATGGGGAGAAAATATGAATCTTGTGCAAGCAATTTGCACTGGTACCTTCTGGCTTTTGGTTATTTCCATAGCTTGTGGTATGGGTTCAGGAATTGCCACGGTGAATAACATCAGCCAAATAGGAGCATCTCTTGGTTACACAGATTTTGAGACACGTAGTTTGGTTTCTCTGTGGAGCATTTGGAATTTTCTACGACGTTTTGGAGCCGGTTACCTATCTGAATATTTCTTACATGTGAATGGATGAGCGAGGGCATTGTTTATGACCATTACTCTAACAGCTACGAGCATTGGCCATGCTGGCATTGCTTCTGGGTTTCCCGGTGCTCTACACGTTGGTTCCGTTCTTGTGGGTGTTTGTTATGGTTCCCAATGGTCATTAATGCCCACAATTGTTTTCGAGATATATGGGGTACTGCATATGGGAACATTTTTTAACACAATTTCCATTTCAAGTCCTATTGGGTCTTATATTCTCTCTGTGAAGGTTGTTGGGTATATTTACGATGCAGAAGCATCGGTGGAGGGTAACACATGCAATGGAACTCACTGCTTCAGGTCATCCTTCTTTATTATGGCGTCTGCTGCTCTTCTGGGATCTCTTTCTGCATTAATATTGTACTACCTCACAAAAAAGTTCTACCAGCAGGCTATACTAAGAAGGCTACAACAATCTGTTGGGGAGTGAAATATTGTAGCTACCCAAATGAAAGGTAATAGCTGAAATGTTTTTTTTTTTTTTTTGTTTCCCTGGTTATTGTGCATTTTGTGACATACTGTAATGTGTATAATCTTTGATCTTACAGTGTTTACATCTTTCAGTACTCATTCAGTATTCATATCTTCTTGGGAAATGGAAATATATAATGTTGGATCTTAGAATACTGTGAATTATCAGCTGTATATTTGGAAACCAATGAGTTGACTACACCATTCAATTACAGGTGCTTTTGTCTCCCTTTTGAGGAGAAGATCACAGCACAACTAATTGGGAAATTTTACTCCAACAAAAGCAAAAATGTTCTGATAGCTGTATTTTAACTATTAATGACAAGCACAATAGCATACTCACGTAATGTGGCGTGGACTACGTAGCGGAGAAATGCTAATTTGGTGGCCGGTAGCCTCTCTGTCAACTTGTAGGTGTACGTAGTTAAAGTAATGGCCTAATGGAAATAGGACCTAGCAGTGGGAAATTGTATAATGGTGGAAGGAAAGACCAAATTAATTAGTCATTCGAGGATACTAGATGAAGAATCAAAGTGTAAGATAATACAATACAAGCAGGAAGATCAAAAAGAAATCCATTGAAGTGTTCAATAGAATGGAAATTTTGGATAGACTGGCCTTCATTTTTTACTGGAGAGATTATAGCAAATAAGAAGGAAGCAGTCAACCTTCTTTAAGTTGGTGTGGAGGTAAGTATAAGAACTTGAAAGCAAGATAATTATTCTTTAAGTTGGTGCTCCAGATCATTCCAGCACCACACATTTATGTGGTGCTCCATACACTTAGTCGTGGGTCTCACAAGAATGTGTGGTATTAGAGTACCCGGAGCACTACGTGTTTGTGCTCCGAGAGCACATAATAATTAGATGAGATTTTGTCTACTGGTGGTGTTGATAATGCAGCAGAGCATTTTCACTATCCAAGATGTTAATCAAGCAGTTTTCTAGCTTTTAGGGAAGGAGACCAGTAACCATGGGGACTGTAGAGTACGAAAGTTAGTTCCTTGGTTCGATGAATCTTTAATAATTCCCTCAACTAGACTTGTTATTGATACTTCTTGCTCTTCTGTTTGAGTAAAGGCTTGTTAGATTTGTGCAGAAGTTGGAAATGGACACATTAGTTTATCATCAAAAGTAGGGGTTTATCATATTTCCGAAGTACGAAAAAAAAGTAGGGCTTTATATTTTTTAATTTACATTTTACACCAAAGTACATGAGGTTATTTTGAACCGATGCTTGCCTGGACTGTACATAGGCACTTGGCGAGTCTGGCGACGTTGCATTGAGTTTACTCCACTGTAGTAAGGACGCGACTCTGATAGAAGAGTAGCTTTCTTTCTGCTAGATTTGTTTTGAACAATGTGAATGACTTGCAAAGAGAAGAATCATGCTGTTTTGTGAGGTAGTGTTACTTTTTGGAAATCCAGATACCCCATCACCCGAGGCATCATAATGCAAAAAAAAAAAAATCGTTCCTCATTTTGTTTTTCTTTTCTTGAATTCTGGATCAGACATAATTAGGGTTGGATGGTTTAAATTCCCTAATTAGGTATTTGTGATGTTTTCTAGATGTAATTTTTTTGCTAATGAAAATGGCTACTGATTCTGTATTTCAGGTGAGGGTACCAGTCTGTATGCTCTTCGAAGCCAAAGTTGGTATAAACTTGTAAACGACCATGGCAGCTTGCGACAAATCTGACAAATCAGCTTATATAATACAGTGGCTGAATGGATGCTCTACAAATTACTCTCATGCCTTGCACTTGTGAAACGAAAGTCATGGTCGTAAGCGTTGTAAGTGCAAAGATTTTGATCTTGCCTCTATGCAGGGGTGGACAAGGGGGGTGTTCGGTCCCTGCACTCCCCTAATTTTCTACATATTTTTAGTATACTTTTAGATTTTTTTGTAAAATTACTGAAGAGTGATCCTCGCAAATTAGGCAAAAATCGCAATCCTGCATCCGCCACTGCCTCTATGTACATTGTACATGGAAAATGGAATGCTTTCTCTTAAGCGTTGTAAGTACAAAGATTTTTCCTTCCTAGATGTATACTGTACATGGAAAATTGAATGCTTCTCATCAGTGTTTTTAGTACAAAGATTTTGAACATGCCCACATGTATATTGTACATGGAAAATGGAATGCTTTTCTGAGTAGAGCTGTGAATGATTTTCATGTCATACATTGTCCACTGTAAATGTGTCTCTCCATAGGTAGCTGGTTTGTCAGTTGACTAATGTCAATTTATCCACTTGACTAATGTCCACGCCAGAGTAGTGTTGTTTTTTTCATTTTTTTTTTTGGGTAACCAGAATGTCCGGGCCAGTTTAAGCGCACCTCGATTAATTCCACGGCCATAGAGATAACGACCGGGCATAGCTCTAGTAGCCCTAGTTTGAGCCCACCTCAATTAATTCCGGGGCTCTAGAGATAACGACCGGGCATAACCCCAGTAGTCCCAATAATTTTGCTTGTAAGGAGAATCGAACACATTATTTTACTTTTATGCGGGCACATATATAAGGGGTTATTCTGCTTGTAGGCATATAACAAAATTTGAAATCGATCATATTTTGGGAAGTGTATTGTTGGACCGAAAATACCTATTAATTCAGGATAATTATAATCACTCAAGAGAATAACGGTAAATACTCGAGTATCGATCGTTCCACAGGGACTAAGAGGCTAAGTTATACCGATTTCAAATAATTCTAAAATGAATTCGGGAAAAAGATTATGATAATTGGTTTCTAAAATTTTGACAACTGAAACTAACAATTCAAAGTGAGATTCAATGGATGGAAACGAGTTGTAGGATTTCAAATCCACTCTCCCCGTTGCAATATTGATGATATATTTGTTTAAGTTAATTATAAGCATCTCTCAGGTACTATTAGGGTAGATAATCTTTACCTAGCACGAATCGTCTTACTTGACGAAATTGTCTCAATGGCACGAGTCATCTAATAGCACGATGCATCTTCTGTAGCATAATATATCTCTTATCACAAAGCAAGTAAAAACCATTGTGCGACGAAAATGTGAAATACAAACATATACTACCATGTTAAACCAGGTTCATAAATTGAAACCATCTGTAAAAGTCATTTAGTCCAAATCTAAATAATGAACTCCAGATTGAATACTCAAGTAAAGGCCACGGTGTTTACAATAGACAAGCAAATACCAACACTTTGTTCATGCAAATAACAAAGATTTAGCTAAATGTTTTGCCCCATTGACATAAACCTTAGCCTCCATTGATCCAGGTTGAGCAGAAGAAATTAAATAACCAAAATGTAGTACTTGTACACTTGCATGATTTTTGGCAGGCATGAAGTACATAGATGGATTCAGAATAACATAAGGTAGAAGAACCAATCCAAAATGGAATTCTCATTCCCGGATTCCCATGTTCTGTAGCCTACAGTCGAAATTCGGGATCCTACAGTGCAGTGTGCAGCATCCGAGTCATTGATCGCGCAATCAGTCATGCTTGGAATCAAACCAAATTTACCTTAACTAAATTATAACACCCGTCCATCTTGATTTCTATGACAAATACATTTTTGATGTCGAAACTTAAAAAAAAAAAAAAGAGGAAAAATTTGTCTGATGCCACAAGCTCGAGGTCCTCAGAACACCACCTGAACTCCATGGCGAGAATTGAAGGGAAATAAAGATCTTTTGAAATCTCATCTGACTGCCCCTCTACCACCGCGAAACCCGGTTAGATTCAGGCAGGTACATCCGTCATCTTCGTCGGGTACTCTCTACAACACCAAAATAACAATGCTTAAGAAATGTTAGAACACAGTACTGATAGATAAATCTAGCAGCATCAACCGCCATGTCTCTTCCATCTAACTTTTGAAATGGTTGGAACACAGCCCAGAAAACTTTTAATAGAAACACTAATTACCTTGCTTCTGTCTATAGCATATAATTTCTCACTCACGTACAAAACTATAACGAGCTTGCTCTCGTGTGCTCAGTAAAACGTTTTTACAAGCCCACCCTATTTCTAACATCTGGTCATTCATTAAGTTAAAATCCCACTGAGCACATTGCTTGCTATCTTCAACCAATTTAAACCAATGTCTCAAAACTGAATCGGAATCATAGCAGGCTTGTAAATTGTCCTCCCACCTACACCTGCCTGCAGATAAAATAGCCTTGCGGATATGGCACACCTGCATGGTAACCAAAATGTGGAGTTGACAAAAAATTAATAGCGAGATCCAACATATTTCTTTTTATCCAGCACGCACAAACTTGTGGAAGGGAAGAGAAATGAACGGAAACTAACTACATGTCTCTCTGCGTGTGAGAGAGAGAGAGAACGAGAAGGGGTGAAAAGCCTTAATTTATTTAAAGAAAGAAAACGAGAAAACAAAGAGTGGCTTTCCGTACTCCAACAAAATACTCTTGCATTCCATTTCAACTCGTGGAAAAAAATACCCAAGGGTGGAAGGGACAGGCTATATTTTTTAAAGTTATAAAGCACCTAAGTCGGAAACTTGACACTTTTACTGTATGGGATATGTGTCTGATACCACTAATCAGATACACCCTACAAAATTGTTTATGCAACAAAATTTTCCAGAAACTAGCGCACTTGTCCCTTCATGAGCCTCTTCAATTAGACGCTGGGCTTGCTACTTATCCACAGATAGAAGATGGACCCCATCATACGATCTTTTGTAAAGGCAGTTGGAACAGAAGAGAAATTGGAATCTCTGGATACAGAAAATTCTATATACAGCTAAGGGAAAGTTTGGAACCTAGTAGCAGAATGGAATCACTTCACTGGGCTGACTTCCATGCCAACAGAAGGAGTCTAACTCATGACTACCTCATAAGGGTGTTGAGAATTGTTCTTGCTTTATAGCTCAATCAAGACTGAGTTCGGGTTAGCAACAAGGAGAGAAAATGAGTCATGTAACTGACTGGTTTCGTTAGAGTACATGAGTAGAAAGATTACCATGCTTCGTTTAAAAAATTGTATGTTAACTTGTAGAAGTTAAATAATTGATGAATGAGTCACGTACCAGTACCCGACACATGCACCTGAGTCCACGTGTAACATATAAAATAAGATTTAGGGGACTGTTAGAAAAGCTATATTTCTTCCCAAAAGGATAGAAGGGAATGTAGTTTCTTCTTGGAGTACAAATAACCACGCCCAAAATCACAAGATAGATGAACAAATAAAAAGATGCAAATTCTTTTCAAAAAAAAACTAAAAAGATGCAAATTGAGGGGGATCTGTTTTCCCCTGATTTTTGTTTAATTTATCTTTTCCCTCCCAAACTAGGAAAAAGTTGTAAGGGAATTCAATTCAATGTTTAGTTTTCCCTTCTTTTCTCTTTCTTTCGTTGCGTGAATTTCCCAAACAGAATCTTCTACCTGCAGTAGACCCATTATAATATCAGTAGTGCCAGCTCCTTCCCGCACACAAAGGACAATGCCATGCTGTAGATTCATCAATTGAAAAAGAAAAGGTGAGAAGTTTGGTAAGAGATTTTTGTTAAACTTACTATGAGAGATTCCAACCAAAAACTATTTCATATACTAACTTGGCGAGTTGCTGCCAGTCCGCTGAATAAGATCTCCAAGCATAGGAAGTACATGTCATCATCCTTCAACGATTGCATAGTCATCATTGACAACCTTGGTATTTGACGCTTGGGATTCAAGCAACCAATTCTTATCGGACACAATCCTCTGCCTGAGCCAAATCTCTCTAAATACCAGTACCTAATACTTAAGCAACTAATAAAAACACAATAAACACATCACCGAAAAATCAAGGTACAAGGCCTCACCGTTGCTCCTCATGAAATCTATACCTTCCTCTTTACTCACATCTGCGGGTGAAGGAACACATCCCAACTCAACCCACTTAGTGATTATAATCTCAAGCCTATCCTGGATACAAAAAATGATAATAAGGCGCTAAACGACCAACCATGGTAAGGAAAATAGTACTCCCTCCGTTCCAAATTTTAATCCTTTTGGGGAGTTCATGCCACTTTTTAAACGGTTATAGCTTGTAATTTATACTGTTTTAGGCGATTTTGCAAATTTCGTTTAATAGAAACTAATTGAGATCTATCAATTAAGATCCATATTACATATAAAAAGTATTACCAATTGAAAAATACTAACCAATTTTCTATGCGATTAAGATAGAATGAGGGGAAAAAATGGGGACGGAGGGAGTAACACTTTCGAGTGCAAAAACACGTTAGTAGTATATGTCCATTGGGAAACAGGTACTTCAACGGTGGCTCATTTCCAAGTGAAGGCCCAAGTACTACCCTATCACAAATGAGGCCATTGGGAGAGTTGGTGCCATGATTATTTGCTGCAGGCAATGGCACTTAATTACTGTATTTTATTTACAGTCAAAATGGTTTTGATACCGAACAAGTGGTATCAGCAGGAGAAAAAAGGCAAACACAACCAGAAAGTGGTTTGATTTATGAGCAAAAGCAAAAAATGAGAAGTTCAGAGAGAAACAAGTTATCTAAGGGATGCCATGATATACGACCATTATCACGATTTTATCATTTCAACATTATTGGAGAACTGTTCTTTGCGAGGGGCAACAACTATGGCTGCCAAGCAAAGAAGTTAGTTCTAAGGGGAACTCATCAAATCAGGGGAACGACCAACCTTAGTTAATGTTTGCAAATGCACATGCTTCAATCCTTGATAAATTCCAATAAGGTCAACTGCCGAGAAGATTGGGTACACAACAAAAGGCAAACCTGCTTGCAACCTTTTAAATTAATAAGACAGACAGGTCAGATAGGGAGCTAGGAAAAGAACAAGTGCCATCATCCATTCAGTGAATTTTGATCACATCAGCTAATAATTCACAAGTATTTGGTATCTCCTGATGACATTCATGGGGATCTAAGAGTTAAATATACAAACACGGACAAGCAGAAACAGCGGAAACGGCATTTTCCAACAATTAGGACATGGACTTTGTGGACAGGTTGAATACGGAAAGCATATACATTATAGTAAATATAATGAATTCTTATAACAAAAACTAGTAATGTCAAATCAGGAACAAAAAGCATACATAATGCATTCTGTAGATAAGGAAAATAATTAATTTACTAAACAATATTCAAGCATCGATGGCGACTTTGACCTTGCCCTGACATTTAAAATTTACACTTTGACCTCATACCATACACATTGCCCTGAGATTTTGCATTTTGACCGGAGAACCTATTTGGGCATGCCACACCCCTATACCAAAGAATGTGTCCGACATTTAAAAATTGCATTTTGACCCCCTAACATATCCAGCATGTACTGGGAATCACATTAAGCATGGTAAGATATTTCTTAACCTACGAAAAGATACAAGATATTTAAATGTTGAATAGCGGCAATAAGATATACAACATGGTCCACTTGCGGTCATAAACGGCAAGAAATTCATACAGTAACAACGGGACGAGATATCTACACTATTGCAATGGAACTAATTTAAAATCTAAAGATGGAAAGAAAAAACCTTTGATTGTTTCTAAAAAGAATGTTCAAGGCTGCGGCAAGCATAAGACCAAGGTTGTCAAAGCACACTGTTTGAATCTGAAACCCAAACAAAATACCATTTCACTTTACATGAATTTAGATGCAAAGCAGAAAACAGCAAACATGATAAGAAAACGTATAACCTGTGCCTTCGCAGAAACTTCACCAAGATTATCTGCTAATGCAAAGCTTCGATGAATAGCAGTCTGCCAGTACAATATGAAATCATTTAGACTCAACATGACAAGATGAACCCAACTGGACCTCCCCAAAATAGAACTTATTTTGTAAGTGAGCTGAACACGGTCATCACCAAAATCCTTCACGAATAAAGTCCTTTGACCCCAGGGAAAGTAATAACTACGGCAAAATTTACATGCATGTATGTCCAAGCCTGCATTTATAATGCACTTTAATATGTTCTAGATATTAGAAGTTGACGATGAATAACATCCATGTGCAAATGAGCTTCTAGTTGAGAAGTGGCGGAGTTTCATATATCCCGGGCAGTGGTTTTACATGGTTGTTTAAGTCAATTTTCCATTGTGCTTAGATTTAATCTCTTTCAGCACTCAGAATAAAACTTTACGTCCAATGCGGAATAATGAGAAAGATCACCTTGAATCACTTGAAAACGCAACACTCCCTCCGTTCCAATCGTCTATATCTCACAATTTATGATGTTTTAAATAATTTAATAATTTTGCCTAATAGAACAAATTGAGATCGATCAAACAAGAACTAATTGAGATCAATCAAACAAGAACCATAATGCGTATATAAACTATTATAAATTGAAAAATATAGACAATTTTTGAGAGCTCCGTAATAGTGAAAGTGGACTAACAATATGGAACGGAGGAAGTAATACAATAAGCGATGGCAAGAAAATACTCCCTCCGTCCCTTAATTTGAGTCCATTTTTCAATTCCGGAATGTGCCATAATAATTGTCCATTTTGAAAAGTCAATGGACATGAAACTTTAGACATTATTCCCATTTACCCTTCTCTGTTTGAATCTTAAATCAGGTTTCAGACTAGCAATGGGCGTAAAGGGTATTTTCTAGAAAGTTAAAACTTTCAAAGTGCGATAATATTTACTCCTTGAATAGTTGGATCTTCCAAAATGGACCAATATTAAGGAACTGGGGAAGTAATCTTAACTTAAAAGATACATTCAAGCACAAAAAGTTGAAGCACAGGGAATTTAAGGCTTTTAAACTTACACTAGTAGCCAGGTAGCATGCTAGGCTTATTTGTTTCGCGATATTAGCTACAGTTGCCAGAAGCAAGAAATACTGGGGAAATGCAGGCGTCAGCAACTCAACCCCAATGCTCAAACTGAACAGAACAGATGTTGAAAACCTCACTCTCTGCAGAGTAACACATAGATAATTAACAAAGCATTATATTCTACCGCACGTACTTTAGCTTTGTAGTTCTTTCACATACAAAATTATAGCACTTCACATGTAATTAAGATTCGCCACTATTTCTTTCTTTGAATGCAACAAGTGTTCATCAAGCAGAACGAGTGGTAATAGGTACCATGGTCCATATACAAGGTTATGGTTGCATAAATTCAAAAGATGAAGTGTGGTAGTTGGAAACCGCAGGAATGCTCAAAATAGATGTGTTAAACCCTTATCTGCTGGGAGCAAAGTCATACCTTCAAATTGGTATCAAAAGCAGATGCTGAACTTGCAGTGTAGATGCACCTACTGAGCCTTCCAAGCCCATCCTTCAAGACCCAATTCAGGGCAGCTGCTGATGGAAGTGAACGAGAGTATCCAACTCCAATTGCTCGAAACATTGCCTGGGGGTAACCCAGAAGAAGATTGAACGGAAAGAACACAAAGAACATAGCCCCGTAACAAATTACATAAGGAAATCATCTGAGTTGTTTTCTTTGACATGAACATTCTAACCTTACATCTGCAAAAGTAAGTAGTTATATAGTACCCAAAATAGTGGCAACTCCAGTTCTTGGCAGTATAATACATATACTGACAATCAAGAATATATTTTGACAAATGCTACCTTCAAAATTCCAGTAACCATCAAATGTCCGCACAGGCCCTTTGGATTGTGAGAAACGAGAGAGAAGAAAAGAAAACAAAGGAGAATCCTACTAGTTGTTCGAACAAATAAAAGAGGTGAGAATTTGTCACAAAGTATGAGAAAAATAGATGTGATTAATTTTTATTGGTCTTCTTTGACACCAAATCTCACATTCTCACCGCAATATTGATTTTTCGTGAGAAACAACAATCCTCTCTTCTCTCACCCTTTCTTACAATCCAAAGGAGCTGCAAAGTAGGTGCTGCGACGGAATACAGAAACAAGAACAGAAAACAGATAACAGATAACCAACAAAAGAACTTTCATGGTTTGGCTGAAAACCTATGTCTATATGCAAATCCCCGAAGACGAACTCCACTATGAAATGGGAATAAAACAAGTCACTAAGTAATATTTGTAACTCCCACAAAAAAGAACAAAAAAAACTTATACCCCAAACCACATGCAAATAGAAAACCTACATAAGGAATCAGTTCAACAAATCAAGACAACCCAAAACGGGATGCCTTCTCCAGGACAAACACAATAAATTCAAAAAGTTCGTTCTTTTTTTTTTTTTTTTTTTTGGGTACTTCACAATATTATTTGTGCTCATTACTGAGATGCTCTGGACCATGAATGAAGGAAGCATGGTAATGAGCATAGAAATTAATTTGGGTCTCTAGGCCTGCCCTCCCTGATGTCTTTCGGCTTTGATTTGAGGGTATGGTTTTGCAGCAAAACGTCCCTGTAGCTCTTTGGTTCTTGGAGGTTTAGGGGACCACTGTTTGAGTGGTACTCTAAGAGCAACCACTTTGTGCATATTGCCAAAGGTTAGGTCTGTCTCCAATCATCCCCGCCCATACACCCAATGATTGGGGACTAGATGGGTTTTGTTATTGTTGTTGTTGTGGTACTTCGGAATATTAACTATTAACCAGCCAAAGGGAAAGTTGCGCAACAGGAGTGGGCATAATTACAGACCAAGCATCTAGCAATCTAATCTAATGCCTACGGTTTAGGCAAACCCTATTCATGAACTCCCTCATAAAAATAAAATGGGCATATCAGCGGCTATTACTAAAATTTCTTCTTATTCTGCTCCTACTCGAGCGAGATGGTCCGCCCAATCATTAGCCCCTCTGTAAATGTGTGACAAACACAATAAATTCAAAAAGTTCTTTCGTTTCTACATAATATCTATATATGTAGACTCACACACGGGTCAAAAGAATTTACCTGGGTGGCAAGAACCTGAAGAGCAGAGCTGAAGACCCTGTGCAAGAACTTCCATTTGACATACTCCAAGTAATTCCCAGAAACTTCCCGAGGCAGAAAAAAATTCCACACACCCAAACTACAAATCCTAAACAGTTTTCGAAACCCATCTTCGAAATCCGAAAAGAGCAACGATAAAGACACAGAATTATTTGCATCGACAGGAACCAATTTCAACTCACTACCGTCCCAAACGTACCGTGAAACGCCTCCGGACGCGCAAATTACGACGGGAAGGCGGGCCGGCGAGGTGGGTTCGTCTGGTTTGTCGAGATTTCCTTGTTGGAATTGGTAATCAAATGAGGTTTTCAATGAGTTTGATAGAGTGAGGGGTTTAAGAGAGGGTTTAATGGGTACGAGATAGTTGGTTCTGTGTGGGTTCTTCCATGGGAAGGGGGAATATGGTACTGGAGGATTGAAAGCAGCAAAGTATAAGGAGGATTGCATGAGAAATCGAAGTTAAACCCCCCCCCACGAGGCTACGACTGACTATATGTTTATTTGGTACGGAAGAGGAGTTGAAGCTCAATCTTCCATTTTTATCTTCAGTCTTTTTTCGCGGAATTTTCAGTAGGGTTTAAATATTTAGGGTTTAGGCTATGTTTGGGGCGTGCTTTCCCTTAAAGGAACAACATGCATGCTGACCCCATCCGAGTCGTTCGTGCTCGGCGATCAACGGCTCAGATCAGTTCGGTAATGAACGGTGCAAATCTGTTTAGGTCCGAACAGATCTGGGCCATTGATCGCCGAGTACGGATGACTCCCTCATTCCGGAAAGATATGGAAAAGAAGAGAAAATTAAAAAAATTCCCTCTCACTTGTAAATTGTAATAGTAGGACAAAGGAAAAGGAAAAGGAAAATGAAGAGAAATAAGAAGCAAGTGAAAATTAACTATTTTTTTCTCTTCTTCTCCCTCCAATGAGCGCAAATTTTCCTCTTTCTTTCATAACTAAACAAAAAAAAAAAAATAAGTTTCTTTCCCATTTTTTTTCCAATTCTCCTTTTTTATTTTTTCTTCTCTTTCTCTTCTCTTCCACAACTTCCAAACACAACCTTAAGATTTTGTGGAGACACCGTAGTCCTTCCGAGTTTAAAGTTGGTTGCTTTGGATAAATAAACCAAAATGGTTTATATTTTGTCTTTAGGTCAATAATCTACTTGCCCCTCAAACCATTCAATTTTTCGTTACTTCCCCCTCCAATCACCAATTGACTTCACTTCACCTTCTAACTATCCAAATGTTAAGCACCTAATCCAATCAACCACTTTCCATTCAATTCTTGGATGAAAAACATAACCCTACCCCCGTTGAAAGGCATTTATGTCTCTTCACTTACTAATATATGCATATGTGTATATATTCTCTCATCTTTTTCCCCTCCCAAAAATCAGAGAAATACTGATCATCTGACTACGTTTGGCTGTAAGAATCTCTGACAATTACGTCTAGCAACTAATTGTCCTAATCTTTAGGCCTTGATTCATTTTCCTAATCAGCAAAGAGTAACGAAGTTGCAATTGGAGCTGTTGGGGTTTCGGAATTCTAGGAAATTCAGTATTCAAATAAATCTCATACATACCTAGGGTTTCGATGTAGATATTATCATCAATAATCTCGAAACTAACCAATCTCACACTTAGGGTTTCAATGTTGATATCAACAATGATTTCGAACTAAGCCAGCTCTTCAAATCTTGCTCGACAACCAAGAATCAGCAGCTTCGAGCCTCGATATGGTGAAATTGAGGTAACAACTGAAGGAGGAGCCAGTGAAGGGAAACGAAGAGAGAGAAAGATGAACAGAGAAGCCATTTCACGCTCTGCAAAATCCTTTGGCTCGAGAGAGGGAGAGGAAGAAGATGAGAGATTTTGTACATAAATAAATATTGATATAGGTGAAGGGCATTAATGAGTTGGGGTTAGGTTTTCCATCCATGAATTGGATGGAAATTGGTTGATTGGATGAGGTGGATAACATTTGGATAGTTAGAAAGGGAAGTAAAGTCAATTGGTAGTTGAAGGGGAAAGTAACTAAAAATTGAATAGTTAAAGGGGAAGGTAGATCTGTGAAAAAAATAAAATAAAGGGGTAAGTAGATTATCAACCCTTTGTCTTATTCAAACATAATTTTCATTTGTTAGTTTTGTGTTTATTTTTTGTGATTTTTGATCGTCTCGATGATAGGAATCTAAAAAGTATAAAAATATTATCAAATTTTTTTAAAAAGTTCACTCAAGACAAAAAATAATCTAAATTTTGTGGTTTATTAGATTATTTTTGTCTTTATTCAGAAAAATTTAAGTTTGGTTAATAATTTTATACTTTTTAGATTTCTCTCATCGAGACGAACTAATAAACCACAAAAAATCAAACAAAACTAAGAAATGTGAAAAAATTAAATAAGGACAAAAAAACAAAAAAAAACTATAGTTAGCCAAAGCAACGTTTAAATGTATTCTTGTCCCAACTATTTAGTTGTCATTTTTTTGAGGTAAGTTTTTAAGATAAAGAGGTTTTACGGAGTTGTGTATTTCATTGTCATTATTGAATTTTTAAATACTTTTTTAAGAGAGTTATGCCATATTAATTCAAAAAGGTAAAAAAATAATAAATAATTTTGTTAAAAATAACAAAAAAAAACACGAATGACGAATCGGTAAAAAAAAATTAGAAAAAAATTTTATGATTTGGAAAAAAACAAACCATTACACCACTGTATAGTTAAATCCAACAAAAAGAATAGTATTCTTGTCAGATAATCCACAATAGCAGTAAAAAAATTCTTTGACATAATGCAATTTTGTTCACTCTTCTCGTGTCCATGCATAGACGATTTGCCTCTAAATTCAGCATCTGTTTTACGAAAATGGTACTAGTATTAATTTCAAAAATTCCATCCACCTAGCAACTAAAGTCATCCATATTCCTCCAACTAAATCATGTCTACCACACACGCCAATATATAATCTATTTTTAATTTGATACCCTCTCCAATATTGTAAGGATATGAGAATATTATTAATGAGGAGATAAATGCTTTCTTCATGTTTGTATTGCACAGAATTACTTCATGTTATGTTTGATAACGATTCCCAGAAAGGGAATTCTGTTAAACTCAATTTTTCCACTTCTACCCGTTCCTTACAAAAACAATTTACTAGTATTGTTTTCCACTTCAGCAGCAAAAAAAAAAAAAAACTCAATTTCAGCAGAACCATCTTAGCATAAATTCCCGACTAATGCTCAATTTTGCCAATTATCGAATAAAAAATCTTGGAAATATCAACACATACATGATCATGCATTAAGAATGAGTGCGCAAGTGGTGGCTAGCTCATGCGGTAGAGCTCTCGAATGTCCCACACTGCATCCGAGATTGAGTCTCATTCCCCTCCCCATGTAATAGATTAGGAATGACAAATGAAAAAAATAAAAGAATGAGTGCAAACTTGTTCACGCTCACCTAATGAGGGTTAACAAAATCCTCACTCTGATTGGTGAAAAAGGTGTGTGGTTCACGGAATCTCATCACTTTTTGGTAAGCATGACATGTTGTAGTGAACCTCACACCTTTTCCATCAGTCAGAGTGGGGGTTTTGTTCACCTCCACTAGGTGAGGATGAACAAATTTGCACTCATTAATAATTGTTTTGTGGGTTTGTTATTAGTTGCCGCCAATAGACGGCTACAGCGTTGGCATCTACAGGTTCAACTTTTTTTTTTTTGATAACCAGATGTCTAGGCTAGCTTGTGCACATCTCGACTAAATTTCGAAGCCTTGGAGGTAATGACCGGGCACAATCTCCAATAGCCCCAAGAGTTTGTTGACAAGTTGAATTGAACATCTATTCTAATATATAAAGGGAGAGCACCAGTTTGGTGTAACCTATTTTTGAAGCATGTCTCAAAAGAGATTTCCACTTTTACCCCTAAAAAAGATGCAAACAAAGCATGCCACAAGAATCTGCTCGGGTAAAATGGTAAACCCACGACTCCTCAACCACCACAAATCCCCACATAACAATCCCAAACTCCCAAAAATCAAAACCCACATGCGGTAACTGCTTCACAGTCAGATAAATGCCAACTGCCACAAGGATAGTTTCTCCATTAATCCCACGCTGCTCCTTCGTCGATCTTCTTCTTAGGCGAACAAATGGCTAGGGGTGAGCATGGACCGGATTGGTTCGGTTTTGTAGTAAACCAAGAACCAAACCACTATCTACGGATTATGAATTTGGAGAACCAAACCAACTCATAAAAGGCATAGAACCAAACCAATCCAAACCATTAAGATACAGATCGGTTTTGGTTTCGAACCACGGTTTGCTTAAAATTGAGATATTATTTCTATAAACTATTTAAAGTACTTAAAATTTTGAAGATTAATAAACCAAAACTTATATTAAATCCGATTCTATTAAAATATCATTAAAATTAATCATGGTAATGAAGGAAATCAAGGAATAGGAATAAGAATAGGCAATGACCAAATCATATATAGAAATTTAGAAAAATAGAAACGTGCTGTGGAATCAAAATTGGAATGGAGAATTTCATTAGCAAATTTATTTATTGGCTATGACTAAACCACTACTGATGGATGTTCCACCTATTTTTGGCATGATAACTGGCACCCAGTTGGGCCTCTTCTTGACTACTTGGGTCATCACTTTCAATCTGTTTCTGGTATCCCTATGGCAGCTAAAGTCTCATGCATTATTTATAATGATGTATGGACTTGGCCTTTTCTCTCTCTCTCTCTCTCTTGCCCTAATTTCTTGCCCCATCTCGGCGTTTCTGACTCAGTTATTTGGGCTAGTTCTCCTACATCCAAGTATCAGGCGTCTCATGCTTGGAATGCATTTAGGACTCGCAATCCT